>CAJQZP010000458.1:1897500-2140000 GCA_907164705.1 Parnassius apollo
CTGCAGTTTTTGGACGTCCCGAACGTTCATCGTCTCCCAAACTCTTACGGCCACGTTTAAATTCAGCTGCCCAAAATTTCCCTATGGTAAATTTGGTGCAGAGACACCATACACAGATTCCAAACCATGTTTAATTTTCGTAGGTCCATTTTCACAATAACACTGACGTAGACTCACTCACACGACTGTCAAATTACATCTACACGTCCAAAATTGCTGAAATTTTAGTGCGAACTGTCAATACATACACTACTACATTCACTAGCTTTCATTGACTGGTGCTGCCATCTTCACGTTGCGGTCGGAAACTTTTAAGATCACTCTGGTACATAATGCAATTGCCATGTAGTGGCGACGTTAGAGAGTTCACTACCGATATCATACCGTGGGCGACGTGAATGGCTACAGAAGGAAACTTTAACAGGAGATAGGCAAGATCAGATTCCTGATATCGACTAAAAATAATACAAAAACTAAGCTTAGCAACTCGCCTGCCAAGCGTGTAAACTTTGAAAAATATTAGGGAGGCCTTTGTTCAGCTGTCTTTTGACAGATTGTAGTAAAAAAAAACATAATCTTAATATACTTAAATTACACCACGATATATTATTAACTTCAAAAAACTATGAATTTAAAACTGATCTGGTTTCGAAATTTGAAGCTGTAACGAATAAAATTATATCATGAAACTCGTATAGAACGATTTCAGCCGGAAACTTTCATCCAAATCTGATATCTACATGACGTGGTAATCAAACCCGGTTATCCGGTATCGATAACCGAGTAATAACATTAACGACCCGGGAAAATCCGTTTCATCAAAGCACTTTCCGTTCATTTCTGTGTAAAAGTATTTAGTTCTAAAGATATTATAACGTTTATAGTGGGTATTTGAAATTATTTTTTTAAAACGACGAATTTGTACGCTTATTTTGCTCAACATGTCATCAAAGAGGCCTGTTTGACGTAACTCTAAATGAGAAAAAGCTAAATTATTTCTAAGGTTAAGTTAATGCAGTTACCGCTTTATGAAAGTGAGAACATTTTTTATTTATATACGTGAGTGCTTTATTGCAGCCACTTGGTGGTAAGTGATGATGATGAATTATTCCACTCGTTCGGTCAAGAGTAAAGGGTATTACTCTAGCAAAGTATCGTTTGTAAAGTGGCCTTGTTGTTTCTATTGGATTTTTGGGAAAAACAGCATCGGGAAGCGTACCATAATATCTTTGCTACGAATTGTTAGCGATCTGCTTATTATATTTTCTTGTACTTTTTGTTGTAACGTACGCATATTTACGCCATCCATCATGAGTGCATTTAAAGATGATCCTCTTTTGCCTACATCAGAAATGAGATGAAGTTTTTGTTATCGCCCACATATAATCCTTGAATAGAAGTATGCTTAAGTAAGAAGTAGGCATCGAAGATAAAGAAAAGTTATCGTCGCGGGCGGATTATTTACCACTGCTGCTGACCGACATTTGATGTGTGAGAAAAGTAAAATTGTCTTAAATATAGTTGTGAAAAAAAAATTGTATTAACAAGTGATTAACTTTTTAATTGATTTGGAGAAATGCCTGAAGGCCAATCTTATTTCAAGTGACTAACCTTTTTTATTGGGTGATTAATGACCCCTTTTGAATTGCAGAGTCCCCTACTTCATTTCAAGTTGTGTTTGATATAGGCATACCGCAGCTGAAGCTCAAAGATTGGGTGCGATGTGCGTATGGTGTTAGTAGAGGTCTAGCTTAGTCGCTGTTGAGATGTGATGGGAATGACTGAACTGAACATAGAAATGAGTGCTCGTAAAAATAAAATGAAGTTTTGTCATGTAACTAACGAATGAAAAGGCTATGGGCTCTTGGACATTTTATTTTGTGATAATAAGTCTCCTTTGAATTGCTCTAGTTGAAGCAGAATTAAGTATTGGAGAAGTTTACGGTGGTATTTCCAAGCGTTCACACTCAATTACAAATTGTTAATACTATTTGGTCGCATTGCACGCATTGGTGCGTAGTTTTAACTGCAATTTACTTGTGAGTCATCCAGAAGCGATGAATATCTGATGGTATGGTGGAAGGCCTTCGTCTCGTAGAGACTACTGTTGGTTGACATAGAATGACCTGATAGTAGTTGTCTCTACAGTAGATCGTATCACAAGAAGTGATGAAGATATGGGTAACAGTTTGTTGCTAGCCATTGGGGCATTATGATCAATGTGTGTAATCAAATAGATAACTTAAGTGATTTCTCTATGTCTTGGTACACTATACGTAATATTTTTTCAAAAAAACTGGGTGGGAAGATTGACCAAAATAGTTATTACTCCGTAGTTACTGTTACGAGTTTAGGGTTCGTGACGAGGTTACGAGCTAAGTGTTCGTTTCAGCTTCCGACAAGCGGTTGTCATGTTGAGCAAGCCTATCCTTCACCTCCCTTATCTCTTTCCCAAAGGTAGCGTGAAGGTCCTTCATGAGGAGCATCTGCTCTTCCGACTGACGAGCCTGTTCCGCCTGCTGATCTTCCAACCGGCGGGCCTGTTCCTCTTGTCCGCGCTGCAGCTGCTCTTCCAGCCGACGGACCTGTTCCTCCTGTCGGCGGACCTGTTCCTCCTGCTGCTCTTTCAACAGACGGGCCTGTTCCTCTCGTCCGCGCTGCAGCTGCTCTTCCAACCGACGGGCCTGCTCCTGCAGCATCCTCATCAGAGCACCTAAGTCAGGTGCTGCAGATGCAGGAGCTACTGACGGACCGGCCTCCGTTGCCGGTGGCTGGCCCTCCGACGTCTGCAACGTGGCACCACCAAATCATCTCTGGTCCGTCTCATGCTGGCGTTGACTGTGGGTACGGACACCCTCTGTTTCCTCCTTAGGTAAAATCGGCATCATTTTATCCCATTTCTGACACCAAATGTTACAAGATTAGGGTTTGTGACAGTAAAAACTGCCGATTGAATTACCAAAATTAACACTTTAATTCACTTTACAATAATTAAAACTTAAAAGATACTAATAATTAATCACACTGATTCACTTTATTTTGCTCCGAAGCTTCGCTTGTCTCGCCAAATTCAATGCTGCCTCGATCGCGTCTTGCAGTGCCTTTAAATACACATTTTTCACCGAAACGTCCAGAATATTCAAGTAAATACGCGCGCTAACCGACCAGGCGCAAAAAGTTCGAGTGTGGGGCTTCCAGAAAGCTTAATTCTTGATGGCGTTGTTGGTCGAAAGTCAAGCTTGACATTTTCTAGGAAGCCCTCCTCGCTCTGGTCCCCGACACTAGATGACGTTAGTGCCAGGTACATGACGTCAACTCAGGCGCGCAACATTACTATTATATAAAGTATGTTTTGTAGAGTATCCTTAACCGACGAGCATGTATACGTAGGTATATATGAACATAAGGGAGGCGTTTGGTCACGAGTATTAACAATGCCGCAAATGTAAATCGTGAGTAAAAAATTCAACGCAACTTTTGTATTTTTATCCAGACAATCCAAACTCGGACATTGAGGGAAGCAAGGATGTATGTAATGTAGTAAAAATTATTGCAGAAAATAAACGCTTACATAGAAAATGATTTGATTTGTTAATAGCATTAACAATTGCTTTAAAAGATTGTGCAGCTTATTGTCTTAAGTTTACCAAAATGGCATGTCCCTTAGTAAAGAAACAGCGTACGAAACTAGCCTTCGCTGATGATCCCTCATCGAGTACATTCCTCATTGAGTATATTCCTCATCGAGTATATTCCTCATCGAGTAATTGTCTGTTGAAAGTATTACTGGATTTCATATCTCAGTTTTACATTCATGCAAAATGTGATTTACATGGGGTTCATTTTAAAGTTCAAAATGTTCAGCGATGTACAGAGGAAATGTTTAACTTTAACACGTTATGATTTGAGAGTAAGTGGTCTTTTCGTATTCTAATGAGTTGATGAGTGTATCAGTTTGCTCTGAGTGTTATATGGTCGACAAAATTGTTTGTTTGAATTGAATTACTGTGAGAGAAAGGTTTTGTGTGAAGCTGGTCGACGGGACAACGGTGACCTTGAGTCGGAGCGTGTAACGCTAGGGTTGATATCGAATCGAAATGGAATATTATGGACTTATACCAAAGAAGATACATAGAAGGTATATGTTATATATTATGTAAACTTATGTATTTCGGTAGTGAAAGATACGTTCAATTTGAAATCAACTTTTATTAAATGAGGAATATTAAAACTTCCGACAAAAACAAATATGCACGACAGTTAATGGTAATCTTAAATAATTAACCAACACTTAGTATTTCAGTACGCAATAATCGAATCACTATTCTTTAAAAATAATTTACTCTTATATATTTTTGAATTCTTCGATAAATTTTTTAATTTTCATTATTATTTCTAACAATTGCAAAAATTCGTAGCATGTATATTTTTTTTAGAAAATCCAAAGGTATGCAGGTTTCCTGGGACATGACGGCTAACAAATTGTTCCCTATGTGTTAAGGAGATAAATCATTTTTATTTCTAATGAAATAATCCATAAATACAACAATGAACAAATACAAAAACTCTTTATAGATATCTAAAATTTCTTGACTCTCTAGTGGTATTTTTAATAGTGTATATTTCAGTTAATGTAATATAATAAAATTATAGGCGATATATTAGTTTTATTGTCATGGTATTTCCTTATAATTCTTGTTAAGATCATATCGACTTTCATTAAAATGAGTTCACATATTTTTGGGTATCATAAAACATTATTAAAAATTAAACGAACAAAACAAGGGCCCTTGTTTTGTGCAGTGGAATTTATTTTAATTTTTATCACTTGAAAACACTTTCAGTAATACTTATACATCATATACTATAATATCATTTATTTAATAACAACATTAATATTTATCAAAGCATACAAACCGGCTATAAAAACTAATAACGTTACTTGGTAACATAAACTTAATAATAATAATAAATAAATAAATCATTTATTTTTGACAACTTGTACATCCATATTGTGTTAGTAAAAATGGCTTACAGAATATGTTAGTATATTATTAATTGGGATTGAAAATTATACTCATTACAATAATAATAATAAATTAATTATCTACAGTTATATTTGTTACTATAAGTGACCATCAGGGGAAAGGGTATGTTCCCGTGATCGTCACTCTTTGCACAAAGCATTTCCAAATTGGAGAAATAAATCGGTTTGCTAATGTCTTCAGGATGCTATTGGAACTGTTCCTCACTCTGCTAATCAGGGAGCTCGTTTTTTTACGAATGATGGCATCGAAGCCATCAGTTTGGTATTCCGCAAACATTCCCGATGCACTGCAAAACCGCGGCAGGCCCAACATCATCCTGAAGACATTGTTATACTAGATTCGAAGAGTGTCTAGCGATTTCTTGGTATGTTTGACCCACAGATTTCCCGTGTACATGCTTTGGCAGTATGCCTTAAATAGCGTCACTTTAACCTCTTCTGTACAGCGAGAAAATCTGCGAGTCAACATGTTACCTCTAACCGCCAGAGCCCTTCGCTCCCTTTCAATATCATCATCGTCTTTGAGGCTGCTAGTAATGACATGCCTCAGATATTTAAACTCAGTCACACGTTTGATGTTCACGCCATTAAGGGTAATATTTGTTGTATTATTGGGACATTTACCAGCAGCCTCAAAGATCATGTATTCCTTCTTTTTTACATTGTATGTAAGCCCGTGCCTAGCAGCATACGTCTCACAGACATTCAGCATCTCCCTCAGACCACCCACCGTGGGGCTAAGCAGCACCATAACGTCTGCGTAGCTTATGCTGTTTATACTGACGCCATCAATCCGACACCCAACATGCATGCTACTCAGCCTCACGATGAGATCGTTTAGATATATGTTGAAGAGCCCAGGAGACGTCAATCCCCCCCTGTCTCACCCCGCACTCCAACACGTACGATTCCGAAAGAGAGTCTGCCCATCTTACAAGGTTGGTCTGATTGGCATACCAATACTTTAGTATATTTAGAACTCCAACCAGTACACCCCTATCACCAAGCTTCCTCCAAAGCAAGTCATATGACACAAGGTCAAAAGCCTTAGAGAGGTCCAGGAAACAGGCATATACCGGGGTTCAGCGATCGGTGTAATAACGGACGGTATGCTTGACACTTACGATGGCGCTTTCCGTGGATAGTCCGGATCGAAACCCGAACTGGGTGTCATGGACATTTAAATAACTTTGCAAGCAAGAGTCGAGCAGACCGTCCAGTACCTTAGCAATGGTTGTTGCTAGTGAGATGGGGCGGTAGTTCCCCATGTCCGAGACATCGCCTGTCCTGTTCTTCACAATTGGCACCACTACGGTTTTCATTAGGTCATGTGGCAAGTGTGAATGACTTATGCATAGTGTAAAAAACATAGACAGTACCCTCGGCAAGTGAACCCCCCGCATACCTCAGGTGTTCAACACTAAGTCCATCGTGCCCTGGAGATTTTCCACCAGTCATCTTATTTAATATATGCCTAATTTGCTTTGCAGTGATACGAGTATGTACTGGCGGTCCACCCCCTAAGCAACCGGGCATAGAATTATTAGACGCGGTCGAGGAGCCATGTGGCGAGCGCACCCTGAAATGATCTCTAAACGTGTTAGCTATATCAGTAGGGTCATTAATCCCACCCACACTCACTGGGAGACCAGGCCTAACCTCTTGCCTTCCTGTAGCTTGCCAAAATTTATGAAAATTTTTAGCTGCTCTGCCAAAATATCCATTTTTAATTGTTCCTGATTATTCTGGCACCATTTCAGGCGACTTTTAAAAATCATACGCGTCTCGTACATTTCTTCGTAAAAAATGCCCGAGGTAGGTCGATTGTATAGAACCCAAACTTTGAACTTAAGCCTGGCCTCCGCATAAGCTGCACGAACATGCTTGTTCCAGCCACATAGATGTTTTCTCTGATCATATTTACAGCAGCGCTCCCCACAAGTCTCCTTAGCCGCGTTACACAATATTTGTACAATATTTTCATAGAATCTATTCAACACAGCTCTATGCTCATTCAGATTACACGAACCATGGCTGCACTCGGTAAACTCACTGGGGAAATCTATATTCCGAAGCCTTTTGTTACATAAGTCACGGTAATTATTTATTTGAGATTCTTCTGATGACTTCTCTCACCCCATATAACTGAGCTACGTGGTATACTTGACAACACTACTTTGGGCCTTACTACATTTAAATTGCATTCAATAAGTAGCGGTAAAGGGTCTGACACAAAAACATCCTCTATGACACTCACATTAACAAGGGCTTGCGCAGCTGAAATTGACATAATGCAATGATCAAGCCACCGTCTGCATCCGTGGAACTCACTAACAAACGTGTAAGTATCGGACTGTAATCCTAGCTTTTTTACGTCGGCACAAACCCATGACTGATCAGAACAGAAATTGTTTAGTTCTTTAAAGAACATCTCATTAGGATGAGCATTAAAATCATCTAAGACAAATATACTCTCAACATCTCCGCTCGCGACAATTGCACTTATTTTACCTAACACTTCAGTGAAAATTGGCAAGTTATCTAAAGAGTCGGTTGGCATATACACCGTAAAAACAATAATAGAGCGATCTTGTAATGTAGCCCTGATTGCAGCCAGCCGGGTACTTTTACATTCTAAGACTGTAACCTTATTAAAAATACTCTTCCTCCATAGAATAGCTACTCCCCCATGAGGTCTCCCAACTAATAAACCTGCTGTCGTGTCCACAGCAGACTTACCACTATATTCAAAATTTTTAGATATAGTTCCTAACATTGGTATATCATGGGGCAACAGCCACGTTTCCTGAAGAGCTACTAAATCAGAAACTTCACAAATATCACGGATGACATCTGACGAACGTTTAGCCGATTTACAATTGAAACTAACGAATTTAAGATCACAGTTAGGGCCTAAAGACATCACAAATTATTATTAGGTAACTTTAACTAAGTTTGTGACTTCGTTTTGTACATAAAGCGTACAAAACCCCTAAAAGTAATACCATTAGGCCAAAAGTTATCATCAAGAAATAAATTTAATTTACTTTTAGAAACATATAAATTATAAGCATTATACTTTTTCACTTTTTTCATATTTATCATTTTTAAAGATACAATTTCACTTGTTTTATCCCTTATATAACTAATAATGTCATCTTCACTTGTATCCTTACTGACGTTCGAAATCAAAAGAGGCACTTTTATATCAGCCGCTCTGAATTTACCATCAGGCTCAGTCACAGCACAACCTCTTTGACCGATCAGTTTATAACGCTTGGCCGATTTATTTCTGACCACCTGCCACTCCGAGTTACTGTCCCTTACCACTGGTCCACAATTCGCATTTGAGTTTGACACATTAACTCGCGACACTCGCGCACTATGTTTTGATAGGCTCGTGTTTGGTTCACGCGACGGTCGAGTGATGATAGTAGGGGACGTGACGACTTTGCACGCGCGTGCATCCGAAGAAGCCGGTTGCGCCGGAACCGCATTGGCTGTTAAGGAGGGCTCGACATGCCCCGATCGCCGCTCCGTCCCACTCACTCTAGCGTAGTCGACGTATTTGCCACTCGCGCGGCAACTGTTCTCTTTCGTCCCTTCCGAATCCGCAGTGGGCATCTGCGGCGCTTCCCTATGTTCTGTTCCATCAGTTGCCATACAATCGATAGGGACGCAAACATCCAGTGCACTTGTTTTGAATGACAAGTGTTCCGTTAATGACGTCAGGTCGTTAACCTTTTCAACAGCTGATTGCAGCGGCGATCTATAATCCGGCTCATATTGAAGACCGATGGGACCACTATCTAGCACGAAACTGTTTTGTAAACAGGCACCTCTTCTGTTCTTAACTTTAGAACCCGACGAGAAATTGATAAGAGATGCACGTCTCATATGGTCTACCTCTTGCTTGAGCATTTCGAATTTTTCCGATGTTACTACCTTCTCCTCCAAAGCACACATTTGATTTTTTAAGCATAAAATATCCCTTAGGAGTCGTGTCACATCTACGTGATCAAAGGTGACCGGCGGGAGACCTTAATACCTACATGAATAGAATAGTAATATGTACATTAAGATATCAGTAATATTCATATATTAATTGAAATATTATAATATCACTTGACGAATATATTCATATTAACTAATACTGATAAATATCGGTATTACTACTATCCCTCGGCCAGGGCAGTCGGCGACTGCCCGTTCCACGCCCCGCGCGTCTCTCAAGGCCCCCGCACAGATCCAGACACCCACACATAGCCGCAAGCGATTTTACGTGCACACATGCTTAAGTGTCGTTTCTTTTTGCGTAGTGTATATATTCTTTGACAATGTCGTACCGTGCATTGCCACGCGGCTGGTTGAAAGAACACATTCGTCCGGTCTAGGCTTATGAAACGTGGAGTTACACCGATCGAAGGAAAAGTGCCGTCCGGACCATGCGTGATCGAAGGAACGTTCCAGTCCGATTGATAGAATAGAGTACAGATAACAGTGTCGTCCAGGCCAGACCATAGCGGTTGGTCGTAGAGACATAATAGTTTGTAACTATATGTGATGGCTTGAGAGGAAGGTGTCGTCCGAATCATGCGTGGTCGAAGGGGCGCTCGCATTCTATTATCGTATGATTGAGGATGTTAGTATATCTACAAGAGAATATGTTTTGTTAAAGGGTATATCTTCTATTGATGCCAATAGTGCCGTGCAAGCTGTAAAAAGAGCTTTGTTTCTGTGTGTGCTTAGTGGAGAGAGCTAGTTGTCCGAACCATGTTGACGTATGAAATGACGACTGGTCTAAGGGACGCTATCACTCACTGAGTTAGGTGTCGTCATATGAGATGACAGGTAAAGGGCCAATTTTCCGGTTCACATTGTTATATAAGATGATGGCTGGTCAAGAGGACGCCTTAGTTAGTGTTAGTTTGCATGAAGTCAAACGTATTCCCCTTGCGTATGTGTGTGTAAATATCTAAAGATAAGAACTGTGTATCTATTTATGTCAATATATATGAGCGGAAGAAGGGGAGGTTAATAGTATTTGATACTGGAATTAATGAATATGCACGTCCGAGGACGGTCGTATGTGAGGATTGGCCGTATAGGCAAGTCTTTAAAATACTGGTTAGGTTAAGAGTAAAAAGGTATTACTTTAGCATAGCGTCGTATCGTCGATAACGTTGCAACCGTTGTTGTTTATAAGATCATTCAGTAAAACATCATCGGAAAGCGTACCATATATTTGCAACAAATTGCTAACGATCTGCTTATTGCATTTTCTTGTATTTTATGTTGTAACACAAGAATTTTGCGCCATACAACAGGATCTATCTAGTTTATATATATATATATATATATATATATATATATATATATATATATATATATATATATATATAACTAGCGATCCGCTCCGGCAAGAAGCATGTCATGGAAAATGACAAATGTACGAGAACAAAGAAAATGCCTAATAACAAGGAAAGGCTTGGCCAAGCAATAGCATGCTACTGTGATAAATGGATTTTATGCGTATAATGATGAATTATATGGAGATATTTTTTTCCGGGAGTGTCGCAAGAGGCGACTATGGAACACACCAGAGATATCTAATGTTTTTTGAAATATAACGGTATAAACATCTCGTTTACGTCAGACGTGAAATACCTGACCGACAGGTAGCAGCATCCAAAGTGCGAACGCCTTTTACGGTGATCGTTAATCGGATGACATATAACGAATTGACTCTACAACGGGAGAACCTCACCAGAGAACTTTTACGGGGGGACGACGAGGGAGGTAAATGAAATGTCGTTGTACTACTACCGCTTTACAATGATACTTCAGTAATAATATGAGTTTATAAAAAAACAACACGCATTGAATGATCAATGAGAGCTGTGTTGACCCTGATAATTATTTATTTTATCCTGGTGATCAAGATACTAGGATAAAGTTATAAAATTATTATATGTCATCATCCATCAGTCAAGTCAATAAGCCGTCTAAAAGTCGATGAAAATCAAAAGATTTCTTTGTATAGATAGATACACACGAAGCTAATAAAAACGTGTTAAAAAGTGACTTAATATCATACACGTAATACGTTTTTAATGTCTAAAATATTTCAATAAAATCTCCGCTCATAACATCGTTATTATTTAGCCATGAATAGGCGGTAACGAACGCAAAGAGAAATATTTCTCGGAAATGTAATAATAAAAGACGTGCGTGAGGCGCAACGCACAAAAGACATAGACATAATATGTAGTCATGTGTTGTTTTATTCGTGAGAAAAAGGTGTATTGAATACTGTAATGTTTATTCGTTTTTAAATTAATATTTTTTCACGTGGTTGAGCCATGCTGCAGTTATATTGGTAGCATAGTGGTAGCACGAGTGGGTCGGCTCGACCGGGGAAGGACCACGCTTTCAAAGAATACGTAAGTATAGAGAACTGAAGACCCTTTTTACTGGAAACGAGGTATTCCATCTTAGTCCTCACTGGTGACAACGCATCTGCATTTTGATTCGTAATCGAGGAAAGATGTAGATGTCTATGGGCCACAGCAACCACTTACCGTCAGGTGGACTGTGTGCTCGTTTGTCACCCTGTCCTATAAAAAAAAAAACTGAACAGAAGCTCTTTTGTGATTTATAGAGATGCTTATTAAAACAAAAACAGGGACGTTTTATACGTTTTGTTGTATAATAATATATTCTTAGCATTGAATAGTTATCAACATAGAATCACACAAAAACACAAACACACAAATCACAACATCAAAGTTTGTGGACCATAGAGTAAGTAAAGTAATTTAGCTAGTTTAATGTACATAATATTTATTACATACAACTATTAGATTTAATGCTAATTTGTATTAAGTTCTTAGTGATTATAAGTCACAAGATAGGTACCAAATTATGTTCAGTAGATAGCTTGCAATCCGACTTAATATGTATGTGGCTTCGACAGAATATGAATACTGCGTTTACTCTGTTACTATAGCATTATGCTGAGTGGGTGACCTTTTTGTTGCTGCCATCAATTATTTTAATACTAAAGTGGGGCCAACTGATGGGTACCCTTTACCGACGAGCATCCATATTGGGTGAAAAGGAGAGAGGTGTGTCAGTAATACCAGTTTCTCGACTACACAGAGTCGGTACTTAATTCATTCTTGGGGAAAATTTACAACAAAATTTCAGAAAATATACAAGGTCTCTGTATTACCAAGTTTAAATATTTAATTAAACAAAAACTCTATAAAAAGGGTAATTATAATATAAATGAATACATGGTTGATAATAACCCCTGGGAATGTGGTGGTCGAGTCCAAGCTGTTTCGAAAATAAATTTTGTAAATATTTTGTAATAATTCACATTGTAAAATTAATTTTCAAAAAAATGTCCCGCTGGGTTTCTTGCGGGTTCTTTCCCAGCACGAGGTTTTTTTCCGAACCAGAACCAGAACCAGTGGTAAAGTAAAAAATGACTTTCAATAAGAATTACATGATTATTGAATAAAAAATATTCTATTCTATTCTATCGTGCGAAATGAAAGTCCATAATCTTTACCTACCCCTCTGGGTGACAGACGTGCTTAAGATTTTTTTTAAGAAAGAAAATTACCGATTCGGTCTACTACATGAAACGTAACTGATTTTTGTAATATCGCGTAAAAGAAATGACAAACTCTGAGATTACTTGACATTAATATAAATATAATAAAATTATTATTACTGACTACGGTACATTCTTACATACATTCGTACATTCTTAAATACTTGATTACCATTACACCAAGTTCAATCAAATCCAAGTCCATTGACCCATTTGAACCTTTGACTAATTTGCCAAAGGTTCAAAATGGTCAGGAAATGGCTAAATCAATTTAATTTTTTTTTAATTACTTAATAGGTAGGGTGGGATATAGATATCCGGTAATTATTTGATTTTAATAATATTTTTAGTTTAGGATGCTTGTTAGGGTTAAACTTGAACCTATTACACTGTTTTTAAATGTCGGAAATTCGTTTTGAATTAACTACGATAAAAACAAATTTCTCTAAATATTGCTTATACCGAAACGGGAATATATCAATTTTTTTTTTCGTATTATGAAGTAGACGTCCGGTACTTGATTTTTTAATTTTGTTTTTTTTTAATTTTCAAAAATAGGTTTTCGATTTCGAAAATCGAGTTTTCATCAGATCTCAGCGTTTTGAAATCCCAGGAAGCTATTCTGACTAATTTCACGTGGACGTCCGCACGGATGTATGCATGTATACGGATTTACCGATCGATTTCAAAAATATCTAATCAGCTCTTAACCTCAAAAAATGACGTCGAATGCCGTTTAGAAAATAAAAATCGGTTCATTCGTTCGTGAGATATCGAAGGAGAAAGGATTTGAAACAAAAAAACGTTTTCCTAACATAACTTCGAGATTTCGCAACATAATTTGGTGAAATGTCGAGTGCTTTGCATTTGAAATTAGCGGGAAGTTCCAGGGATGGCCTGCAGGGTCAACTACTTTTTTTAATAAGAACTAAAGGTTGTGACGGCCCAGAGGTTGAAATTAGACCGTAAGTCATTGAACGTAATTTTTATCTATTGACCGTTATTTAGGTTTTTTGTTAAGAGTAGGGGTATACTATAAACGTAATGATTATATATTATTTATATTATCATAACATATTTTTAATTTTGTTCAATTACATCAGTTGCTAGTATCCTCATAATAGTTTGTGGCTGCTTAGTATCCTCTTAGTGGCTGCTGGCGTGTACAAATACGTGATGAGCGTGTGTTATTGGTTTTAATTCCCGGCAATAGAAAAATATATTTTGCAACAGGTTATACGAAAAAGCTGAATCAGATATGTAAACTAAAAACACAAAATAAATATTAATCTCCCTTGACACTGCACACACTTTATAAAATGCATGTAAGTAATTTAAAGCAACAAATTGTTGAAAATATTTTAAACTTTTTTGGCGACCTCATTATTTTTAATTTAACTGGCTTTACGGCTCTGGGTTCTAGTATATTTTTTCTTCACAATATGTTAATGCGTCACATTGCAAGGTTTTTGGGAGATTTTGACGACTGCTCAACCCAGTAGACTGTTGATGGCGACAGCCACTCAAGTTCATAAGACGCCCAAATGATCAAATTAACTTGAGGTTTATTTCAACATCAAAGCACTTGTTTCGTCGTTTTCTCTAATAGTTCACACGCGCAGATACTTAATTCACAAAATCACATCATTTTTACGAATTAAAATCCACTTCAAACCATTATTCAAGCGACAAAACAGGAGCGACAGTCCGTCGACGGCCAAGTTCCCGCCAAAACTCTTGGCGACCTGAACAACTGGCGACCACAGGCTGTTATTAAGTTAAAGTATAAAAGTAAAGTTAAGTATATGTTTGACATTGGCAGTATGAACGTAAACAATAAATGTTTTATTTAATGTATTGGTAACACATATTATATATAAATCTAGTTTTTTGCACTCCTTCTCCATATAGTTTTAATTATATCAAATTTTACATTCCTACGTGCATAGCAATAATAATTTATAATGCAGTATAATTGAATAATACATTAGAAACAGCATGTTATCGATCACTTTATTCTCAGGGGTTATTATCAGTCACGTATTCTTTAGTATTATAACAACGCTTTTTATACAGGTAATGCGTAGTAAAAAAATTAAACTTGTTTAATAGATAGCCCCTGCATATTTTCTAGGAATTTGTTGTAGAAGCTTATTGTACCATGCTTTATGAAGGAGATTAACTTCCTTTTTGGATTCGAGTAACTGATAGTATAGCCATATAGCCACACGGACCACCGGCTGATCGGACGGAAGTATAAGTCCACGTGGTCCTACACGTATAATAAGATCAGTAAAACTAATTCTAGTTGAGCAACTAACTCAAAGTATAACAAAATGTCGAATTATTTTTTCTGTAAAATTCAATCTATCACGTCAAATTTACTTAAAGATGAGGCTACTTTTCGTATATAAGTATATTTTAATCGTATTATTGTTATTTACTTATTTTTAAACTTAAAAATTACAATTATAACGGTCGCGTAGTTTCTAATTTCTTTACCTACACAGGCCACATACAATATGCAGACAGGTTGAGTGCCTAGTCCGATTCTGTACCCGAGTTGTCGCTGTCAACGAACGATACTTTCATAATTTAACTATGTGTGTGTAAAATTGTCAGTTTATTGTTTTAATTGTTATGTGTGAGTTTCGTAGTGACAGGCAATTGTTTTTGAACGCGCATATTTTCCCCCGCAAAAATGACAGATAGTTCTGTATCGGGAAATAACGCTATGGACTTTCACCTCTTTTCAGCTCATGGCCATTAAATTGCAGGTATTGAAATAATACTAGTTTTTACGGAATTTATCGCGTATATTTAACTTTTTAAATACCCGACGTTTCGAACGCTTTACAGCACTCATGGTCACGGGCGGGACTGAAATGTTCAACGTCCATATGTCATAGTTAACCGCGGTTACCATAGATTAAAATTTAACTTTTGTTCCGATCTATACAGTATGAACTTAGGTATCGATCTGCATGCTTATATATATATATTATATAAAAACACTGCACATTGAAATAAAACTAGTATTATTTCAATGTGTAGTGTTCGCGTAAATATAAGAAATCATTAAATTGCAGGTAATATTAAATTTTCGTAAATATTTTTTTTTTGTCTTACTCCTTCGGATTTAGGATACAAATATATATTATTTTTCTTTTCTGCAAAACAAGAATAGTTTAAATGCCAGTCATATCACCCTGCATAGTAAGATTTTATACGACAATATGCTGTAAAAATAACCAAATTAAACGAATGTAACTGTTTCAACACAAGTAAGGCTGCTAATCTCTTTACTATATGGGGAGAACTCTTATTTTTGACAACAAATGTTTGAGTTTTATTATTTAAATATGAAAGAACGAAAATTAAAATATGCCAGTGATACTGCCTTCAATATGACACACCATTTCATCATTCATCAATCAACACAAAACAACACACACACTACACGACGGACACGGAAACGAAGTCCTTCAATGGACATTCAATGGACACAATCTTGTAGTGGCGGTGTCACAGACCACCCAGCCTACGGGTGGTCTGTGGGCGGTGTAGGAATGTCTACCGTCGCATATCATCCCGACATTTTCGTAAGATGTGGCAAAGGGAAAATGAAACAGGAGATGAGTAGCATCATCTTCCTGATAATAACTCAAAATAATAAAAAATTGGGCCCAAAGAAAACTGTGGTTGCCAACGCTCAAGAAAACCAAAAGCTTGCAAAGCGTGGCAAGCTAAGGCGAGATCCCGCTCAATCTATGTTCAGCAGTGGACTTATATGAACTGTAATGGATGGATGAATGGATGGTATAAACAAATAATTTCATTAAATATGTTAAGAGTTACTTTGCAGCCATCCGCTTAATAAAATAAAATGATGTTTCTTTCTTAGTTTGAAGAACACCTACCCGCCCTCCCTCAATTGCGTGCACTAGGAAGGGCGGGAGGTGCTCTCCAAACTAGATAAGACACATCATCTTATTTTATTGAGCGAATGGTTGCGAAGTAACTCCTAACATTTTTAATATAATGGATTTCCGCAAAGTACGCCCGATTCTTTTAAAAAATGTCTTCATTGATATTTCATCATTTATATCATTTAGATAATTCGTATTAAAATCTTTATGCCAATGATAATAAATGCTATTTATTACACACGATAAAAAAGAAGTATAAGCTATGAATAAAATAAACCGATAGTACAACACACTCCAGCTAACAGTATAATTTATTATTAATACCTGTATTGTTGAACCTTGAGTGCAGACAATATTTTCTCACCCATGTTACTCTAATAGACAGGGGGACAGGCGTTAAGTTAACTAGAATAACGCTTAACGAACGCTTAGAGTAGGTACAACAGGAAGGATGAACGTGAAAATTTTTCCTATTTTACTAATATTTTTGTAAAGATGTAGGGTATTTATTTCGTCTTGCTTGACTTTTTTCCTTTATATATTGTATGTGCCAAATTACGTATTTCTTTTTCTCTTTCTAATTGCTTGTTTAATTTTTAGTTAATTAAAATTAAATGTACATATACAATCACGAATATAACACGGAAGAATTAAATGAATTAATAGTTAATTTTATACAAATCAGAAATAAATAAATAATAAATTTAAAAAATAATAATATGAGTAATTCCCTGTGTACGATATTATACAAAGAAATGATAGATTAGATTAGAGTATCACAATCAACCAGATATATTAGAATATCACAAATAACAATCAAGTGATTTAATATTTGTTGAAGCTTATAATATTATATTTTTGAGTATATATGAAAAGGAACTTATGCTTATATATTTTATAACAAGGTAAAGGTACAAATTGTATGCCCGCTTGATGTTACAATGACGACATAATATGAAAACGTAATGGATTGCTATTGCTAGATAATTTACAATATTTATGCAACCTAAACTGATCCTTAAACCTCCTGACTGACTTTTTATTCTACTAGAGGATAGAAAATTTTATATTGATTCTATAACGCCAAACTTCTTCATAGAAAAGATGTCTTTAAACATAAGTATTTATGGGTTAAAGTGCTGTGGGTGGGTGCGGTCACATTTGACCTCTTTAATTTTGAGGGAATATCGAAGCGGTCAAATTTGGACGCTTGGTAGCTAAGAGGTTAAGTTTGATATTACTATGGTGATAGTACAACAAAATATAAACTAACACTTATTTGTACGAATGATACTTTGAATATAGTTATTATATCAACCAAAACTCATTTTTATAGCAAAGTTCAGGGTTCAAAGTTCACCTAAAATGCAAGGTGGAATTCAACTATAGTATGTTAATGATTTTTTAACTATTATAAGCCATTTTTATATTATGAAATGACACAGTCGACCTAATAGAAAGTCTACATCCATCTTCTATTAAGAATCAAAATGCAGATGCGTTAATAGTCCTGAGGATTATGAAGGATCTCTGCACACATCATTCAAAATACAGCAGTATTAAGCTGTTTTTTTTTAAGCCAGCGTTATATGAGAGCGTGGTTCTACTCTGGTAGAGCCTACCTATTTGTGTTACAACCATAACATAGCGTGTCTCTATCAATTTTTTCAATTTATTCTTATAAATAGTGCACATTATTTACATTTTAAATTTTGCCAAACTGTAAGCCAGTTTGTCGGCAATAAAAACACTATTTACAAAAACCCATTCACTCTTGTCTTTAAGACTCGTACAGCTAATTTCTACACTATATTTCGATACTTTAAGTAGATCACGTACGGATAAATATCTGATTATCCGAAAAAATAATTTGTCGAGCGTCGTCTCAACTTATATCCTTCATTATTTTCTATTTCGTATTTATTTCTTTCTCGAGCCTCGTTCCTAGCCGTACGCCTACACGAAATAAATAAGCTGCTGCGATTTTGTACGTAAACGGCCCGAAAAAAAAAGAAATAACGACCGCGAGCACTGCCCGGAATGATATAATCAAGCATAAAGCCACCGAGAAAATCGCTGGGGGAAAAATAAGAGCGAGTCTGTCGTAAAGGCCGAGTCGCGTTATTAAAATGTAGGCTGTTAGTGTCGTTGTATTGTGTCGTTTCACACTACGAACTTCTGCACACAAAGCTACAGAAACCAAGTCGTAGAAATAGATAAGTAACTAAGTGTAGAGAACCGGAGACCATTTTTACTGGAAACGATGCATTTTATTTTAGTGCTCAGGGGTGACAACGCATCTGCATTTAGATTCTTAATCGAATATAATGAAAGTTGTAGATGTTGGGCTACAGTATCAATTTACCTTAGAAACGAAATAACGTTATAATTATAACTTTTTAAAAAAAGTAAAAGCCGACTTTAAAGAACTAAAAAGAAGTTTTTGTTATAACACTTAGGGTTAGATTTTTTTTCCAAATTTATATGAGAACACTCACCTATTTAATACTAAAATACTTTCCAAAATCGGGTTTTAAGGTGATGTGGGTGCCAAAAGCAGATTTTTCACGCTTTAAAAGTGCAATTTTTTTGTGTTTCAAAACTACGAATTCACATTTTTTTTAAATTCACTATGAAAGTCAAAGATTTTTCTTAGTGAATTATAGTAGTCAAAACACGATTTTTACATATTGACTAGATAGAAAAAAGATCGCAAAGTTTCCTAAAAATCTGCAATTTTAGGTACGTCCACTAAGTGAAAAAGCAGTTTCATTCGAATGTAATGAAATCAATTGCAATTAAATTCAAGTTGAGTGAATCATGAGTTTATTTTTCAATAAGAGAGTATATATCATATTAAAAAGTAGTATCAAATAAATATTGTGTGATTAAATAGCGCACCGGCCGACCAAAGAGTCCATATAAAGCGTGAAAAATCTGCTTTTGGCGTCCACTTCACCTTAATTGGCGAAGACATCTTGCAACATACGAGTACCCACAAAACATATACATTCTCATTGTGAACGTCCTTCATTTTTAAGTAAGCTAAAAATCGGCCATGTTATTGTTGTTTGCCATGTAAGTGTTGTCGATTAAACACTTTAAAATCGAGCTTTACCGATGTCTGTTCATCTGTATATAGAACCAAGACGATTATTTAGACATGAATATAAAAAGACATACAGGAAGTCGATGGATGAAGGTGGCTTAGGACGGTGCTTTGTGGCA
This sequence comes from Parnassius apollo, assembly GCA_907164705.1. Taxonomy (NCBI): domain Eukaryota; kingdom Metazoa; phylum Arthropoda; class Insecta; order Lepidoptera; family Papilionidae; genus Parnassius; species Parnassius apollo. The sequence goes on from CAJQZP010000458.1 coordinate 1,917,329, forward strand.
GATGTTGTTGATGCTGATGTAAATAAAAAAATTGCCTGTTTGTCTATCTGTTGGTCTGTCTGCCTGTCTGTTAATCTTTGTAATGGCTGAGCCGATTTTAATTAAGATTCACGAAGAGATACAGAGAGAGAGACAAAGGGAATAACACCACGTGTGATCTGTATCTATATATCTATATTATTATTTGGCAGGCCTGCAGTTGAAAAAACTCATAAAAGCCTGTATCCTAATTTCAAATGTGTAATTGTTCTATTTTAGTTGTCTATCCGTTCCATTTTATCGGAAATGATTAGATTGTTTATATATAAAAGAAATATTCATAAAATAAATAGTCTTTATATAATCTATGTCTAAATAAAGACTCATTAATAGATATATAGACCCAGATGAAGCTAGCACGGTCCGCCGGTGTAATATAAAAATTCACTACATTAAAAAAGACAGGATTATAATGCCCGAGTGTTAGCTAAAGCACAGATCAGGTGCACTCTATACACCCTCACATCCATATTCCAATGGAACGGTTATCTCACACGACTGAAGATGAAAAAACCCACCAGCTTCTTGTCTCCGGGTTGGTACTGATTCTTTTTTATATGAGAGAGGTAAAGCGATCATGCGGCTCACCTTATGGTGAGTGGCTACCACCGCCCATGAACAACTGCAACACAAGGGGATCCGCAGATACGTTGCCGGTCTTTCAAAAAACAATAAGGTATTTTCATGAGGTCCCAATGATTTCTTATATTTACGCGAACACTATACATTGATTAAAACTACTTTTACGGATTTTATCGCGTTTTATTTATTTTATTTTTAATACCCGACGTTTCGGGTGCTTTCCAGCACCCATAGTCACAGGGGACTGAGGTGACTGACGTCCCGATGTCAAAGTTAACCCGGAGTACCTTCAGCTTTTTAATTATTGTCTTTGGTCCGATCTACGCAGAATAAACTAACTGTATTTGCATGCATCTGCAGTTTGCGATCATATTCTAGATGGCCCCAACCATTACATCAGATTTGATAAACCACAAATCCTCGCGAAAGAACATCTAGTCCTACCTAGGATGATACGTGAGGCTATTGAAATTAAAAAACATCCTGACTTCAATAGAGAAGGAGGCTGGGTACTACCACCTGCTTGGGACCCTATAATTAATAAAATTAAAACTAAACCCAAGCATACCACTGCAAGACTTCAAAATACAGTTAGTTCATTCTGTGTAGATCGGACCATCCTTCACAGTTAGCTACCGTGGACAATAATTTGTTACAGAAACCACGAGGGATCTGTGGCAGCAAACACCTGGCCGCCGAGCATCAGAACGTCAAGCAGGTTCTGCACGACAACCAGCTTCGGGTTCCGCGCCTACATCACAGTGATCGAGTGAAGCCGGCCACAGTCGAGCGCGTGCCTGCTGTACTACCATATTTCAGATGTATCACAGATAAGATTGGCTACATCTTGAAGCGAGCTTCTATTAGAATATTCTACAATCCGCCGAAGAAGATTAGTCAGTTCTTACCATCCGTCAAGTGACATATGATGCAGGTTTGTAGAAGCTGTGATTGTGAATGTAGTTTATCTTATACAGGGCAAACAAAAAGATCAATTAGAACTCGCGTAAAAGAACATATAGCTGATTTGAAGCATCAACGTTCCGGGAAGTCTGCAGTTTGTGATCATATCCTAGATGGCCCCAACCATTGCACCAGATTTAATAGACCACAAATCCTCGCGAAAGAACATCGATTCGATCGATGAGATCGAAATTAAAAACATCCTAATTTCAAAAGAGAAGGAGGCTGGATGCTACCAACTAATTGGGACCCTATAATCAATAAAATAAAAACTAAACCCAAGCATACCACAGCCGAGACCGACCTCAAGACATAGTCAGTTCATTTTGCATTAATCGGATCATAAACAATACATACTAATATTATAAATGCGAAAGTGTGTTTGTTTGTTTGTCCTTTTTTCACGTCGCAACAGAGCGTCGGCATGGCATGATTTTTGTATGGGGATAGTTCGGTGGCTTTAGAGTGACATAGGTTACTTTTTTCTGCGGAAAAACATCTCATTTCCTTGGGAAAATAGAATATGTTGCACAAGTTTGTACTTCTTTCACGTCGCAACAGAGCGTCGGCATGGCATGATTTTTTGTATGGGGATAGTTCGGTGGCTGTAGAGTGATATAGGTTACTTTTTACCGCAGAAAAACATCTCATTCCCGTGGGATAATAGAATATGTTGCAAAATTAAATTCAGCTAGGTGGTACCACCGTGATTCTACAAGACGGACGACGGTACGATGGACGAACACAGAAGGTCAAAATATCTGGATTATTATGTCTTTTTATCTCTCTGTGTTTTTCCACGCAGGACCGGGAAGAGAGCGATAAAAACATTAAATTCACCAGCTGATTTTCTTCAAACGTTTTGTTATATTGTAATTCACAGAATAGGCGATAACTTCGCAGACGATATTAAGTAATCCGTTGATGCTCTGCCTACCCCGCAAGGGTTACAGGCGTGATTATAAGTATGGATCAGAAATACTATCACCACCTGTCACGTTTTCACCCTTAACTATTACTTAACTGTGGTAGAAACAGTTCTTAGTAAGCCTTATAATTATTAATAAGCCTTTGTAATATTTATTGAACGGAAATGAATATAGTTCTTATATGTGGTTATGAATGAATCGGTATTACAATAAGAAAAATTGTGCAAAATTAGAAGAAAAATATTTTTGAGAGTTCTTATTAACTAACGTATACATAGTTTAAATTGATTTCCCTAGATCTCGTTACTAGGTTTTTAAAACGCGGTAACGAAATGTTTCCTGATATGTACTGAACTCCCGCCGTTGATCCGCGCGTCAACTTATAGTGCATACTGTACCTATACGCTTAAATTGTTTCTATTTCGTAACTTATTCGACTACCTGCTTTCGATTTCGGTTGTTTGTTATTTGCTTTGTGATTTGGTTAAGGTTGAATGGATTGATGGTTGTTTAATAATATTTCAAAGGAATATTAATAGTATAGATAGTGTATACGGTACATATACACTTACTTCTTTTTTCGTTGGTTATGTTTATATTGACTACTGCTTTCGATTTCGGTTTTCTGCGATTTGTTTTGTGATTTGATTTAAGTTGATTCGATTTTTTTTGGCTATCTTTTTCGGATTCGGTTTTGTTGTATTGATTTTAAAAAATATTTAAAAGGAATATTTATTCCATTTAGATATTTTGGATTTGCTTTTAAAAAAATATTTAAAAGGAAATTTAATTCCTTTTAGGTATTTTGACGTTTATAAATAGGTTTTTTGTTACTTCATAATGCCTCGCAAACGTAAGTCCAGCCTTTCAAGAGTATCTTTTCAAAGACAAGCGAAAAGATTAGCTCGATTGCTAGAATCTTAAGAAGATGCTGAACTGAGAAGGCAAGAAAAAGCAGAGTGTCAGGCTACTTTTAGAGCATCTGAGACACCTTCTCAATGTCAACAAAGGCATCTTGAACAGACAGAGCGTCAGGCTGCTTTAAGAGCTTCCAAAACACCTGCTCAAAGTCAGCAAAGGCGTCTTGAACAGGCAGAGCGTCAAGCTACTTTAAGAGCTACTGAAACACCTGTTCAAAGCCAGCAAAGGCTATTCGAACAAGCGGAACGTCAGGCCACCTTAAGAGCCGCGGAAACACCTGATGAAACTCAACATAGACTCATTGAGCAAGCTGAACGTCAACCTACTATAAGGGCATCTGAAACACCAGAACAGACACAGGCGCGAAGAGATGCAAATGCACAGCTCCAAACTGAACGTCGACAAAATTTTCAAAGAAACAATTGGTCGGTTTTTAATGACACAGCATTCAATTATGATCCGTTGATTGATTATAAAAATCACAGGTTAGTTGTTATCGGACTGATGGACAAGGCGTGTCGATTTTGCAGCGCTTTAAAATGAAAAAATGAGACCGCAGGCATGTGCTGTTCCAATGGCAAAGTGTCTATTCCGTTACTTGGGGAACCAGAAAACCTTTGATAACTCTCTTTTTATATGATGCTAATGAGTCACGGCGCTTTTTAAACATGATCCGGAAATATAACTCATGCTTTCAAATGACGTCCTTCGGAGTTGACCAGGAAATAATAATGCCGGGATTTCCGCCTACATTTACGGTGCAAGGGCAAATTTATCATAGAATAGGTTCACTTTTTCCAGCTGAAAACGAACAGCATAAACTTTTACAAGTATATTTTATGTATGATGAAGAAATTGAGGTAGACCGTCGCTGCCAATTTATCCAGGGAGTTGAGAGAGACACAGTGTTAAAAATTCAAAGATTCTTGCATGAAAATTTTAGTCAAAACATTTAAAACTGCTTTATAAAAACTACCTGAAGAGGATTATAAAGTCGTCATTCACGCAGATCGGACCCCTCGAGGAGAGAATGAAAGGCGCTACAATGCACCTTTGATAAACGAAATAGCAGCCGTAATTAGTGGTGATCAATTTTCTTCACGAGAGAGATTGTCTTGCGAGCACGTAATGATACGTTGCAACGGGTAGCTGATACACACAAGTTTTATGACGCTCTGCAATATCCATTGATTTGTTTCAAAGGACAAGAGGGTTATCATTTTCAAATTCCACTCATTAACCCGGTCACAAAGGAGCCTACTCCGAACAAAAAAGTATCATGTATGGATTTTTATGCGTATCATATGATGTTGAGAGAAAATGATTTTAACCTCTTAGCCCGGTGTAGAAAATTATTTCATCAATTTTTGGTAGACATGTATGTGAAGGTAGAAAGTGAACATCTCCATTATATATCTTTAAATCAAAAAGCTGCGCGTTGAGAATTATATACATTTACAAGATGCAGTTTCTAGCGAAGCCAATGTAAACCCCAGAGATTTAGGTAAAATGGTAATTCTGCCTTCATCGTTCGTTAACAGTCCCCGCTACCTACATGAGTACACACAAGACGCATTCGCCTATGTACGAACTTACGGAAGACCTGATCTTTTTACTTTTACTTGCAATCCTACATGGAAAGAAATAACCGAGGAGATAATGCCGGGCCAAAAAAGTACTGATAGACACGATTTAGTTGCTAGAGTATTTAGATTAAAAGTACAAAAATTAATGTATGTAATTAACAAATTTTCGGAAAATTTTCGGAGAGGTGCAGTGCTACATGTATTCAATTGAATGGCAAAAAAGAGGATTACCGTATGCCCACATTCTAATATGGTTTATATAGAAGTTGCGGCCCAGCCAAATAGACGACATAATAATACAATCGTCCGAAATATGATTCACGGTCCATGTGGAGCACGAAATTCATTGTCGCCATGTATGAAAGAAGGAAAATGTACAAAGACATTCCCTAAACAGCTATTAAAATAAACAGTGAACAATGACAATGTCTACCCCTTATACAGACGCGGAGCTCCCGAAGATGGTGGCATGAAAGTTAAAATCAAATCTCGCTCTGGAGCGTTCGAAACCTTAGATACCAGCTGGATTGTCCCGTATTCGCCCATTCTATGTAAAATATTTAATGCCCACATTAATGTAGAAGCATATAGCTCTGATCGTGCAATCAAGTATATCTGTAAGTACATAAATAAAGGAAGCGACCAAGCAATATTTAATCTCAGGAGTGAAGGTGAGGCAAATCCCGTTAATGAAGTACATACCTTTCAAGCAAGGCGTTATGTCAGCAGTAACGAGGCTGCGTGGCATCTCCGTGGCTTCCCATTACTCGAAAGGCACCCAACAGTAACTCACCTTGCTGTGCACTTAGAAAATGGACAGCGTGTATAATTCACCGAAAGAAATTTCCAAGAAAGAATTGCATCACCGCCAAAAACTACACTAACACCCTTCTTTCAACTTTGTCAAACCGACCCCTTTGCAAAAACGTTGTTATATTCTGAAGTCCCGCACTATTATACTTGGAACACATCTAGGAAGGAGTGGAAACGCCGTATTCAAGGCGCGCCTGTTGCAAATTGGCCCGGTGTAAAGTCATCAGATGCCTTGAATAAAACTAAATTTACGGATTTTATCGCGTTTATTTCACTACTTTTACTTATTTTTAATTCCCGACGTTTCGGGTGCTTTACAGCAACCATGGTCACGGGGGGGACTGAGATGTTTGACGTCCCAATGTCATAGTTAGTCCGGCTACCTTCAGTTTTTGAATATTAATTTTTGGTCCGATTTACGCAAAACGAGCTTATAGTATCATGAAGTCTTGCAGTGGTATGCTTAGGTTTGGGTTTAATTTTGTTAATTATAGGATCCCAAGCAGGTGGCAGCACCCATCCATCTTCTCTATTGAAATTTGGATGTTTTTTAATTTCAATAGCCTCGCGTATCATCCTTGGTAGGAATCGGTGTTCTTTTGCGAGAATTTGTGGTTTATCAAAACGAATGTAATGGTGGGGACGATCTTGAACATGATCGCAGACTGCAGACTTCCCGGAGCGTCGGTGCTTCACGTCAGCTATATGTTCTTTCACGCGGGTTTTTATGGATCTTTTAGTTTGACCTATGTAAGAGAGACCACATTCACGATTTAACTTGTACACTCCTGCATCTTGTAGAGGGATATTACACTTGACGGATGGTAAAAATTGACTAATCTTCTTCGGCGACTTGTAGTATGTTTTAATAGAAGCTCGCTTCAAGATGTAGCCAACCTTGTCTGTGACTCCTCTGACATATGGTAGCAGGTACACGCTCGACTGTGGCCGGCTTCACTCGTTCACTGTGACGTAGGCGCGGGACCCGAAGCTTGTTGTCTTGCAATACTTGCTTGACGTGCTGAAGCTCCGCGGCCAGGTGTTTTCTGTCACAGATCCCTCGTGCTCTCTGAAACAAAGATTTACCCACGGTAGCTAACTGTGAAGGATGATGGTGAGATTCACCATTTAAATATCGGTTGGTATGGATCTTTTTTCTATACACAGTGTGACCAATTGTGTTATTAGGATTTCGAATGACTAAAACATCTAAGAAAGCTAAAGAATTATTTGCCTCTAACTCCATTGTGAATTGTATTTTAGAGTTTATAGAGTTAAGGTGGTTTAAAAATGCAGTTACTTTGTCAGATGGTAAAATTGTGAAAGTGTCGTCTACGTACCGCTTGTAGAATCTTGGATTTACAGGAGCAGTAAGAAGGGCTTTCTCCTCGAAGTCCTCCATGAATATGTCAGCGACTATGGGAGATACAGGTGAGCCCATCGCCACACAATCTACTTGCTTGTAGAACTCTTCCTTCCACAATAGATAGCCAGATGTGAGGCAGTGTTTGAGTAATACTGCATATCCAGCAGGCATGTTATTATATTCTAGCTTCCTAGTTACAATTGATATGCAGTTTTCAATAGGTAGGCATGTGAATAGTGACTGAACATCAAAACTGACCATAGTTTCATTGTCAGCGAGATGTAGGTCTTTTATCTCACTAACAAAATGGTATGAATACTTTGTGTGTGCTCTGGTATGTCCTCTCAGTGGTGACAGTACTTTTGCCAAGTGTTGTGCCAGCTTATAAGTTGGTGAATCGATCTGGCTCACTATAGGACGTAGTGGAGCGTTTGGTTTGTGTATCTTTGGTAACCCATACAACCAACTAAACGTAAATTTAGTTTTATTCAATGTGTAGTGTTCGTCATCAGATGCCCTTGGTCTTGTGTACGAGTATACCTTCCATGTAACTAATTTTGAATGTTTCTGTTTACGATTGCTGCTGCACCATGTTCGGGGTCCTACAGGATAAAAAGACCTTAAAACTGGCAACGGTCAGGAATGCGCAACTTATAGAGAAGCATGTGAAGAACCATGTGATGTGAAGCTGTGCAGTGCCAGTCACCAGCCAAAATTAGGGATCTTTATGCAACTCTTATATCATCTTGCGGGCTATCTAATGCACATGAATTGTGAGACAAATATAAAAAGTACATGGCGGAAGATATTTTGTAAAGGATACAGCAGACACACGCGAACATGACGTACAATGAACACATTTAAAATGAATCACTTGGAAAAATTGAAGATAAAGTAATGGCAATGGTAGGCAAAAAATTGAGCGACTTTGGAATGAGAAGCCCTCAGCGAACAACCGAAAATGAACTAAGTGATGAAATTATACGTGAAACAAACAACGACATACCAGCTTTGTAGCAGCAAGTAGCCGAATATGTACCCCGCTTGCTTTCCGAACAAAAACGAGTTTTTGACAAAGTATTAAGACAAATTGAATCTGGAAATGGTGCACTTTTCTTTTTAGAGGCCCCTGGAGGAACTGGGAAGACATTTTTGTTAAATTTATTATTAGCGCAAGTACGGAAAGATAAAAACATTGCTGTGGCCGTAGCTTCCTCCTGTATAGCCGCCACGCTGCTAAGCGGGGGCCGCACTGCACATTCTGTTTTAAAACTCCTTCTAAATCTAGCCCAGGAAGAATCGCCGATCTGCAACTTTAGCAAAAATAGTGCACGAGGTATAAAATGCTACGACAATGCCAACTTTTAGTGTGGCACGAAAGTACAATGTCGCATAAAAAGGCTGTAGAAGCACTAAATCGAACGCTCCAGGATTTGCGCACAATACCGATGTAATTGGAGGAATGGTGGTTTTACTGGCTGGTGACTTTCGCCAAACTTTACCTATCAATCAAAAGGACACACCTGCAGATGAAATTAAGGCATGCCTCAAGTTGTCTATTTTATGGAACAAGGTGACAAAATTCAGTTTAACTACGAATATGAGAGTGCATTTATATAATGATATCAATGCTGGAAACTATGCTGACACACAATTAAAAATTGGCGATGGGCGGTTGAAAACGGATGCTGAGGGCTGCGTAAAATTGATGAGAGATTTTTGTAATTTAGTACAGAGTCATTCCGAATTAATTGCGAGAGTTTATTCAGATTTAACAAACAACATGCATGAAGACAAATAGTTATGTGAAAGGGCGATTCTTGCGCCAAAAAATGAGAGCGTTAACAAAATAAATTCAGATATATTAAGCGAAGTAGCAGGAGAAATAATAGAATTTGTCAGTAGACACAGTTACGGACACAGAACAGAGCACTTTGTATCCCGTAGAGTTCCTAAATTATCTAGAGTTGTCAGGTGTGCCCTCACATATGCTTCAATTAAAATTATGCGTCCCAGTCATGCTAATGCGAAATTTAGATGCTCCTCGGTTATGTAAAAGGGACAAGGCTGCGTGTGACACATCTTGGATGGAACATAATCGGTGCTACAATTTTGACAGGCGTAGGAAAACGTGAAAATGTTATTATACCACGGATTCCTATAATTCCCACAGATCTTCCTTTTCAATTCAAAAGGTTGCAGTTCCCTATTAAGCTTGGTTTTGCAATGACAATTAATAAATCGCAAGGGCAAACGTTACAGGTAGCGGGGGTCAACTTAGAAAAACCGTGCTTCTCCCATGATCAGCTGTATGTAACATGTTCGCGTGTGTCAAATGCCCAGAATGTCCAAATTCTTTTCCCGAATGGAAAAGCATATAACATTGTGTACAGTAGCGTCTTAAAATAGTGTTCAGTTAGTTTTTTTTTTCAAAATTCCCATAATCAATTAATCAGAATTCCCACAGATCTTCCCTTTCAATTCAAAATTTCCTATTTAGCTCAGTTTCTTTTCAACTTAAAAGGCTGCATCTCTGACGGATCTTTTATTTGGCTCAATTTCCTTTAAATTCAGAAAACTGCATCTCTGACGAATCAATTTAGCTGAGTTTCTTTTCAAAATTCTGCATCCCTGACGGATAATTGTGCTCAGTTTCCTTTAATTAAAAAATTATCCTATTTCCATTTGGAATAAACAGCCTATTTTCATGCTTTCATATACGCTGCGTTTCAAAACATTTAAATAGGCTGACGAATCAATTTTGCTCACTTTCCTTTTAATGGCTGCATCTCTGACAAATCTATAAAACTCACGCCGCGGGTAACAGCTAGTAATTAATAAATTTGAAGGTACCGGAGTACCTTCAAATTCCTTCATTTAACAATGACATCGGGACGTCAGTTATCTCAGTCCTCTGTGACCATGGGTGCTGGAAAGCACCCGAAACGTCGGTATTCAAAAATAATTCAAATTGAACGCGATAAAACTCGTAAAATTAGTTTCAATCGATACCTAGTATGAAATAAAATATAAATATAACTACCTAAATTATATTCAATACTTAGCATATGTATACCTTGAAAATTACCTCAAAGATATTGGCATTCTCAATAAACGTCAATACGGCTCACGCACGCCGAGAACTATCTACTGGTGAATTTTCCAGTTCAAGACATTCATCTGGGGTGGAAGGCTGGAAAAATTCAGGGAATAACTTTTTTCTAATCTTGAAATATTAATGGTATTGGTTAGTTTGTAAAAATTTAAGGTATTTTGGTACTGACTTGGAAAAATTAAAGGCCTTTATTTATTTATTTATTTATTTATTTATTTAACAGATACACCATTGGCTTATCACTAGACATTGTTAAATATAACACAATTGGTTTTGTTCAAAATGATTCGCCTTTAAAGGTATATACAACCTTCACAAAAATAGTGCAGCTAATATAAGAAAGTTGTTAACTTACTTAACTAGAACAATATACAATAAATTTACAAGTAATTTGATTACAATGAAACGAATGCTAAACTTGAAAAAGAGAGAAAGAGTTATAAGTACTTATTACATAATCTAGCAAATTTTAATACGTTATCCGTATGGAAAATATCGACGTCGCCGTTGGTGGTTATGTCGTTATACGTTTGCATTAACCTATTTATTGGGGCTCGTTTACCTAAATTCGTTCTCTGGTTGGGTAAACAGAAGATTTTGGTAATCGGATGTCTTGGAATAGATCTTGGAACTCTGATACTTAATTGATTTAACAGTGCCGGTGATAGTAGGAGGCCGTGAATTAGCTTATGAAGTGTTTTAAGATCACTAAGTCGACGTCTTTTTCCGAGAGACTGTAATTTGAAGTGGGATAGCCTAGTATTATAGTCAGCACGGTAAGGACAAGTTTGATCTTTAAAGGCTAAGTAGCGGGTAAAATTGCGCTGGATACGCTCTATTCGATCACTGTGAATTTGGTATAATGGGTTCCAAACAGGTGATGCATATTCTAGTGTGCTACAAATAAGAGCTTTGTATATAGTGAGAATAGGTGTAGGGTTCCGCAAATCCTTACATATTCGCTTTACGAATCCTGCCATCTTCCATGCTTTGGATGCAATATTATCAATATGGATGTTGAAATTTAATTTTTTATCGATCATTACGCCAAGGTCACGGACTACTTCGGATTCTGTTAATTTTTCTCCGTCTACAAAATAACTGGAGGGAATAGTGTTTCTCCTTCTGGTAATTTTTATAAACAGACTTCTTAGGATTTAGTAGCATTTTGTTACTTTTGCACCAATCTGAGATAGAGGTGAGATCTGTCTGTAATCTAACTACATCATCTGGAGACTCTATAACCTTATACAATTTTAAGTCATCTGCAAATATTGAGTAATTACTAAAGGAAATGTGAGCAGAAATGTCATTTATAAATACCAAAAAGAGAACAGGGCCGATATGCGATCCCTGTGGAACGCCTGAAGTTGGATAAAACGAAAAAGACTTGAAACCCTGTATTGTTACTCTTTGAATTCGATTAAATAAGTAGGATTTTATCCAATTCAATATGTTGCCGTGAATACCATAATAATTTAATTTGGACAAAAGAATGGCGTGGTTAACTTTATCGAACGCGCTACTAAAATCGGTGTATATAGCATCAACCTCTTTATTTTTATCAACATATCTCGCCAAGTTCGAGGTGTATTCTAGTAGGTTACTAACTGTGGACTTATTTGCGCAAAAACCGTGCTGACAGTTAGAAATTACCTTTGATAAATGAGAAGACAAAATGGGGCAGAGTATTTTTTCTAATAGTTTAGCAAACAAGCTTAATAAAGAAACAGGACGGTAGTTTTCAATATTGCTTTTGTCACCTTTTTTGTAGATGGGTATCACATTGGAAACTTTCCACTCGTCAGGAAATTTTGCAGTTTTAATTGATTTATCGAAGAGCAATTTAAGTGGGAGAGTTAAATATTTATACGTTTTTTTAATAAAGTAGGGTGGGATGCCGTCCGGTCCAGCACCTTTATTAGAGTCAATTGACTTTAATACTTTCTCGACGTCTCGCTCTGTAATTTCAACATTGCTTAGATTTAATTGTGGATAGCAATCTCCAAGATCCGGTTGCGTTGAATTGTCAGGGGGAGAGTAAATCGAATAAAAACGTGTTGCAAAAAGATTACAAATTTCCTCACTACCACGCGCAACCTTGTCGTCCAAATACATCTCAGACGGTAAGTTGGAAAGACCTCCACGTAAGGATTTGACATATGACCAGAATTTTTTTGGGTTTTTAATGAGAGCATATTCAGTGTTTTTTAAATATGTATTGTAGCAAGTTGACATTAATGACTCTACGCGTTTATTAGATAAGATAAGTTCAATCTTATCTCTAGGATTCCGGTAAATCTTGTATCTTGAACGAATTTTATTTCTTTCGGCTATTAATTTTATAAGGTTTCTTGTGAACCAATGTGGATATTTCAAACTACGACGTTTAGTTCTGGGTATAGTTGATTGAATAACATCATATAAAAGTTGATAAAATTTTGAAACAGCGATATCAACGTCATCCAGATCCGACAGTTCTTTGACCCAATCGATATGACTTAATTTACTTTTTACAATTGCATAATCAGCTTTTTTGTAATTATACGTTGCAAATTGCTTGTTACGTAAAGAGTGATACTTATATGAACTGAACCCAATCGACAGAGCTGGATGGTGCGAATCTAATTTGCAGAGCGGATTAATACAATTATCGACTATTATACTGTCTAAGTTACTTAGGACGAGATCTAAGATACGACTGTTATGGTTTACGACATGATTAAACTGAGACAAATTATTTAACGACATAAAGTCAATCAATAAGTACCCTAAGCTACACTGATAATTTAATGGAGTCAAGTTACAACATCCACTTGACTCTTTATTCCAGTCTATAAATCCGAGGTTGAAATCACCTAAAATAATCACATCACCGGAATGAGATAAAATCACATCACTGCAGTTGTCGATAATAGGTTCGAGTGACGACACAGTTATTGGTGGTGGTATGTAAATGGCACCAATTAAAATCGCTTTATCTGTCGATGTGTTTACTGATATCCACAAATCCTCTCCAGTGCTTTCATAGTGAAACATTCTCTTCGAGTGGTACTTAATGCAAACGGCGATCAAAACGCCTCCGCCACCTTTTCCTGCTAGGCTGGTTGATTGGCGATCTCTACGGTATACATAATAGTTGTTGCTAAATAGCTCGTCATCGTAAACGCTGTCATCCAACCAGGTTTCAGTCCCAACAATAACATCGTAGTCTCCCAACAAAGTTGCAAGTCTTAAGTCTTTAGTTTTAGTTTTCAGGCCTCTAAAATTTTGGTAATAAATCTTTAAGGTAGCCATTTTTATGCGTTAATCAATTCCCGTTAAAAATGTCCAAGTATTGTTATAGTGTGTTTAGGGTATCGTAACTCTTTATTTGTTTTGCAGGGGAATGGTCATTTTTTCTAACAAAAATACGGCCGTTACGGATCCAGACAAAATCGTATTGCTTTTTTCGAGCAACTTGACGAGTCCGCGCGTGTAGAGCTTTAAAATACGGCGCTAGATGTTCGGAGACGAAAATAGGCGACTTGCTTTCTATGTATCCCAGATGTCCTGTGTTTAGTTTATTGGATGCGTTCTTTTTATTGAATTGTGTTACCGCTGCTAGTATCTCATCACGAGTTTTTACTGAAGGAAGTTTTATAATAATTGCGCGGGGCCTCTTATTTGAGTCATTCATCTTCCTAACTCTGGTACAGGTAGCTGTTTCGATGAGATCGGTTGGAATAGATACAGTATTGCATATTTGTTTGGCAACATTAATTAAGTTTTCAGTCTTACTTTCCGGAACACCATTCACTTCAATGTTCGTCTCACGCGAGTATTGCTCAAGCAAAACAAGTCTATTTGATAAATCGTTCACTTTTGTATGTAAGTTGCTGTTTTCAGCTGAAAGTGACTTTATGTGCTCTTCTGGCGTTTTTAATTCTTTTTTCATTCTATCATATTCCGCACTTAAAAATTCAAGCCCGCTTTTGATATCTTTTAAGGAACTTAACTCCTCTTTTATAGTTCTTAAATCCATTTTTATAGATGACTCCTCTATAGCTTGATTTAAAAAATTTTCCCATTGATGATTTAATTTCTGATCTAATTGTAAGCATTAAGGATTCATCTCCGGGTTGTGTAGGTGAACTCACCTTCTGATTACTAAGTAGTTGAGGTTTTTTACGCTGTGTTATGTAATCATTGTTAGGAGTACTAATTTCCTGCGACGAATCACCACAGTCGCGCGGGCCCGTTCTGGACTGAATGGGGGTGTTTGAATTGCCACCCTTTCGCTCTTTATTCCTGCAACCAGGGCAGATCCATTTCTCTTTCTTGTCTTTCTCCAGCAGCATAAGGCGTTGGTGAGAGATATTAGCGCATACTGTGTCATATATATCTTTGCAGAGTGAACATGTTACAAAGTCCTTATTAGTTATTTTATTTAAACATCCCGCGCACAATTTTGTATTTGAAGCCATAGCACCGTAGATATTTAAAAACCCCTGTCTGTGTACGTTAGGTGATAGTTCCTTTAGCGAAACTGTTTTTTCGGAGTGCTTTCGCTTAAAGTTATGGCAAAGTAAGATGGTCTGACACTGGGAGTACTAGGCGCACATAAACAAGTATTCTTAAATAGATCAAAATTACTATAATTGCAAAGTAAGAAGGTCTGACACTTGAAGTACTAGGCGCACATAAACATTTAAGTGAATTATGACTGACCAAAAAGAGCGTAGCTAAGAAGATGGCCGCTACAAGTTGCGTAGCAGATGGTCAGTACGAGGCTGGGCGGTGCGTGCGTAGCCGGGTCAGCAGTGATTGGTCGCCGCGATTTCCGTGATGGCAGTTGGCGGGGCGCTGCTTGATGTTTGTGATATCGCGCTTCGCAGGTGACGTCACTAACTGAGAGCTCTTTTTTACTTTATGCGCTCCTATTTTTTTAGTATAATTAAAAACTATTTTAAATTTAACTTAATTTTTAAAATAAAATGACGATAACTTGAATACGTGTGCTCGCTGCCGAGGTCCGAGAAAAAAAAAGCTCTAATATATATATATATATATATATATATATATATATATAACATAACCTACTACATAGTTACAAATAGTTACTGCAAAAGGGCATTCCATGTTAGTCCTTAGGGGTGACAACCCATCTGCATTTTGATTCTTAAATGAAGATATAATATTATGTAGATGTCTATGGGCGTAAGTATCCACTTAATGATTTCTTATATTTACGCGAATACTACACATTGAAATAATACTAGTTCTTACGGAATTTATCGCGTATATTTTAACTTTTTAAATACCCGACGTTTCGAACGCTTTACAGCACTCATGGTCACGGGCAGGACTGAGATGTTCAACGTCCATATGTCATAGTTAACCGCGGTTACCATACGTGTGTTTTTTTTTAATTTTTGCATGGAAACATTAAATAAACGCGAAATTAGTAAATATAATGAATGCAAAAACAAACATATAGAAAAATATCAAAAATTAACGAACAAGTCAAATGTCAAACATCTGAATCAATGCCAGAACCGAAAGCAACCATTGACAAACACAGATCATAGATTAATCGCGCTCTATAATCTGTCAAAACAAACACTGGATGATGCAACAATTAGGGTTTTATCCAAAGGCCTCAACT
The DNA here is from genome assembly GCA_907164705.1 of Parnassius apollo. Lineage (NCBI taxonomy): Eukaryota > Metazoa > Arthropoda > Insecta > Lepidoptera > Papilionidae > Parnassius > Parnassius apollo. The sequence goes on from CAJQZP010000458.1 coordinate 1,933,290, forward strand.
TTGCAATTACACCCCGCAAATTACCGTACGAAGAAATTATCTGTAGTGTCGAGGACTGTTTATTTAAAAACAATATGCGGAAAGAAGATTTGGAGGCGATACGTCAAGACATCTCGTCTATGTTACGTCGATGTTCAGTGCCTAAACCGAATCTTCCCAAAGACGAATTTATAGCGTTAAAGAACCAACGCAATAAACACGAACTTACGATTATCCGCGCAGATAAGGGAAACGCCACAGTAGTCATGGATACGTCAGATTATAATTCTAAAATACAAGAACTTTTGTCGGATGTAAGTACTTATAAAAAGGTTAAAAACAACCCAACAAATAGCACACTAAAAACAACTAGTGACCTCATAAAGAAACACTCCGAAAAATTAAATCTGGACGTAAAATGGATAATACCTACGTGCGCCAAATCACCAAAATTGTATGGGTTACCAAAAATACACAAGCCCAATGCTCCATTACGTCCCATAGTGAGCCAGATCGATTCACCAACTTACAGATTGGCTCAACACTTAGCGAAAATACTCTCACCACTCAGGGGACATACAAAAGCACACATAAAGGATTCCTACCATTTTGTCAGCGAGATTAAAGACCTACATCTGGCAGACAATGAAACTATGGTCAGTTTTGATGTGCAGTCATTGTTTACATGCTTACCTGTTGAAGACTGCATCTCAATTGTAACTAGAAGGCTGGAAGAAAACAACATGCCCGTAGAATATGCAGTATTACTCAGACACTGCCTTACATCTGGCTACCTACTGTGGAAGGAGGAGTTCTACAAGCAAGTAGATGGTGTGGCGATGGGCTCACCTGTATCTCCCATTGTCGCCGACATATTCATGGAAGACTTTGAGGAGAAAGCCCTGCTTAGTTCTCCCATAAATCCAAGGTTCTACAAGCGGTACGTAGACGACACTTTCACAATTCTACCTTTAGATAAAGTAACTGCACTTTTAGACCATCTTAACTCTATAAATTCTAAAATTCAGTTCACAATGGAGTTAGAGGCAAACAATTCCTTCGCTTTTCTAGATGTGTTAGTAATTCGGAATCCTGATAACACCTTGAGCCATACTGTGTATAGAAAAAAAGACCCATACAGATAGATATTTAAACGGTGATTCTCACCACCATCCTTCACAGTTAGCTACCATGGGTAAATCTTTGTTTCAGAGAGCACGAGGGATCTGTGACAGTAAACACCTGGCTGCAGAGCTCCACCATGTCAAGCAAGTTTTGCATGACAACAAGCTTCGAGTCCCGCGCCTACGTCACAGTGAACGAGTGAAGCCGGCCACAGTCGAGCGTGTACCTGCTGTACTGCCATATGTTAGAGGAGTCACTGACAAGATTGGCTACATCTTGAAGCGTGCTTCCATCAAAACATACTTCAAGCCGCTGAAGAAGATTGGTCAGTTTTTACTATCGGTCAAGTGTAATGTCCCTCTGCAAGATGCAGGAGTGTACAAGCTTGATTGTGAATGTGGTCTCTCCTACATAGGACAAACTAAAAGATCAATAAAAACCCGCGTTAAAGAACATATAGCTGATGTGAAGAATCGACGCTCCGGTAGGTCTGCAGTCTGTGAACACGTACAGGATCGCCCCCGTCACTACATCAGATTTGATAGACTGCAGATCCTCGCTAAAGAACACCGATTCCTTCCAAGGATGATTCGCGAGGCTATTGAAATCAAAAAACATCCTAATTTCAATATAGAAGATGGCTGGGTGCCACCATCTGCTTGGGATCCTATAATAAATAAAATTAAATCCCAACCCAAGCATACAACTGCAAGACTTCAAGATACCATAAGTTCATACTGCATAGATCGGAACAAAAGTTAAATTTTAATCTATGGTAACCGCGGTTAACTATGACATATGGACGTTGAACATCTCAGTCCTGCCCGTGACCATGAGTGCTGTAAAGCGTTCGAAACGTCGGGTATTTAAAAAGTTAAAATATACGCGATAAATTCCGTAAAAACTAGTATTATTTCAAAGTATCCACTTATCACCAGGTGGACTGTTTGCTTGTTTGTTACTCTTATTTCATAAAAGATAGTTAAGATATCATTAACACATGCACTAACGCATGTATACATTTATATATTATATATTATCCTTATCACTACCTGTGGGTGGTTATACGTTTTAAAAATAACCTGAAGTTATTATTATTTTACTACGGGTAACGTTATTATAACTATTTATATTTCATAACTTTCTATTATCCAGGTAACGGCAATTTAATAATACTGTTACGAGCTTGAGGTTCGTGACGACAAAAACTGCCGATTGAATTACTAAAATTAACACTTTATTTCACTTTACACTAATTAAACTTAAAACACTAATAATTAACCACATTGATTGACTTTATTTCGCTCCGAAACTTCGCTTGTCTCGCCGAATTCAATACTTCCCCGGTCGCACCTTGTAGCGCCTATAAATACACATTAGCACCGAAACATCCAGAACATTCAAGTAAATACGCGCACCAATCGACAAGGCGTCGAAAGTTCGAGTGTCGGCTTCTAGAAGCTTAGTTCTTCGTTTCGACACCAGATGGCGCTGTCGATTAAAAGAATAGTGATGTCATTTTCTGGAAAGCTCCCCCCGCTCTCGTTCCTGACACTAGATGGCGCTAGTGCCGTGTACATGACGTCAACTTAGGCACGCAACAATACCAAGTCACAGTTTTTACCTTAACTATTTCCATCTTGTGATATAAACTGTTAAGATGTATATATTATATTCTAATTTAGTAGCTTAAATGTTTTGTTGTTTGTTTTTGTTCTTTTTACTTTCGCCAGGACTTTCTGAGCTAATCAGGCGTCTTTAAAAGTTCATATTATGTACGTAATTTTATTTTCTATGTACATTATCAGCTAACTATTTACGATATTTTACAATTTCGAGATTGTGATGATGATGTTAGTTTTGAGAGTAAACTAAGTCTATATAAAACCAAAATCTCATGTGATGACTGATAATGATATCATGATCCAGCTGGTTCAAGCAAACGCAACATTGTAACTTTGCAGATCGTCATAAGAAATAGTTTGAAAGTTATGTATATCGTATAGGCTATATAAAAAAAGACGTTTCCTTAACTGTATATACGTTATAATGCTCGTAGCAATTAATAACCGACATGTGTTATTAATACTCAAATAATAATATGTAATATTATGTAAACATAATTGAATTACTAGAATTCCCTCAAAGTAAAATTAATTAAGTGCATACGAATATTTCATAGGCCGATCTGTTCCAGTTGAATCCGTCCACAAATTAACATCAGCTCATTCATATTGAGTGCTGTACCCACTGAACAATTAAGCTAATACCGATGCCTTTGCCGGGATAATTAGGCCTGTCTGTTCGGAACATATAACGATGATAGTGTTTATTACCGTTTGTACTCATGGTGATTTGTTTCTTCCATGTACCAGGTGTGTTAATTTGTACTTAATTTTATATAAATATTTATATATGTTATCTCCGGTTCTCCACACTTACCATACGAACACAGCAGCATTAAGCTGCTATTTTACGCTGGTAGTCTGTGAGACATTGGTAATTTCTCGATCGAGCCTCTACTTCATTAAATAACATATACAGAATCATCATGCAATTCAAGCGACAGCAAGTCAGCAATGTCGTAAGAAAATATTTTTATTTAATAATTAAAGCCATCTGCGCAGTACAGGATTATAGTATCCGAGTGTATGCACAAGCACAAGTTTTGATTCTGGGCAGTTACTAAAAACTTCTTGATAGAAAACTAAGAAACTGTTTTTTTGACCCGAATCGGGATTCGAACCCAGTATCTTATGATTAACAGTCAAGTTTAAGGACACTAGACCAATCAGGTAGCCATATGTTACTATTTAAATTATTCTCACAAAAAAAATACTTCACTTATTTGGTATCTTAAGTAAAATACCGCCATCTGATAACCGTCGCGCAGAAACAAAAAAATTGTTATGTTATGCTTGAGTAAACCCGATGCATTACTCGTATTATTGCAGTGAGACTTTTTTAATTGTATTTTATAACGACGTTGTACTATCGCTATTCATATTTGAAATAAAATACCTATTTTCAATACTATTCACTCTGAAATTTAACGAATCATACAACATAGTTTGCATGCAAAATTGTAACTCGCAGATATGTATTCTGAAAGGCTTCGCTTTTATTTCCTCTTGGCTCAATATCTTTAAATACAGTGTAGTAGATAAATAAGATGGATTTTTATTATGCATCAGGGCTGAAATCGTTCAGGAGATTGCCACATCTTCTCTTAAGGTATACGTAAAAACTTGAAAACAAGAGTCACGACTACTGCGTGTTGCCAGTGATGATATATACCTTTGACGCGGTCCTTCACTTGTTGCCGTATGAGGAAGCTCAAGGCCACAAGTAATTTCTCGGCGTGTTCAACTTTATAGTGAGGATATTAAAGATAACATATTACAACCCAACGGATCTGAAAGCTGAAGTGGCAATGAGCCGGCCATAAAGATCAAAAAACTGACAACCGATGAGGAAATAATTTTCAAGGGTGGCAGTTTCGTACCGGTAAACGAAGTGTAGGCGGATCCTTCCAGAGGAAGTGACGACCTTGTAAGAAATACAGAAGTCAATGAATGCAGGAGGATCAGGACCATTAACGTCAACATTATTCATATATTATGATAATTATTTAAACTTGAACATAAATTCTGTTAATTATGACGACAAGAGGAATAAAGAAACCTCTATGCTTGGTAGGTTTGTGATCTTTTCGCTACTAGTCTTTATATTAAAATGGAAAAATCCGCGAAGAAGTTTAGCAGTTTTTATGTACCTAAGCAGTATTTATATTTAGATTAATAAATTTTGTTATTATTGTATATCTGTTAGTAAATATTTATAATAAACATTTATTTCTCCCACCTACGCTAGTTACATTTATACCTTACTAAAGCATTTTTAGTTATTGTGGGAGACAAGAGTTACCCTGTGCTTTTGGTTTTGTGTGTGTGTGTGCGCGTGTGTGTGTGGAAGCGCGCGCGCGCGCGTGTGTGTGGGTGTGTGCGTGTGTGCGTGTGTGCGTGTGAGCGTGTGTGCGTGTGTGCGTGAGTGCGTGTGTCCGTGTGTGCGTGTGTGCGTGTGTGCGTGTGTGCGTGTGAGCGTGTGAGCGTGTGTGCGTGAGTGCGTGAGTGCGTGTGTGCGTGTGTGCGCGTGTGCGTGTGTGCGTGTGTGCGTGTGCGCATGTGTGCGTGTGTGTGCGTGTGTGTGTGTGTGTGTGTGTGTGTGTGTGTGTGTGTGTGCGTGTGTGCGTGCGTGCGCGTGCGTGCGTGCGCGTGCGTGCGTGCGCGTGCGTGCGTTCGTGCGTGCGTGTGTGCGTGCGTGCGTGCGTGCGTGTGTGCGTGCGTGCGTGCGTGCGTGCGTGCGTGCGTGCGTGCGAGCGTGCGTGCGTGCGTGTGTGTGTGTGTGTGTGTGTGTGTGTGTGTGTGTGTGTGTGTGTGTGTTTACGACGGTATTTTTTTATATATTTATATATATGAAAAATACAGTCGTATTGCGAAAATTTCCCTGAAGCAAAATGCAAAAATGGTAACACTTGAGCTAGTGCATATTATTGCAGTAATCATTTGAAAATGTATTTATTCATTAAAAATTAGACTGTGTAATATTTTAGTTCTACTTGAATGCCAGCAGCATATAACGCGTAGTCTATATCTAAAGCTCCAAATAAAATTCTATAGTAATAAAATGTTGCTAGCTAGACAGAGTGATCTTGTTTCTTTGATTTCCATACGTATACAGTTATTCAAAGAGAATTTCATAATGCGACTACAGACGCGGACTATGTGAATAATGTATTTTTTGTTTTGTCATTTTAAACAGAGCCTGCAGATCTTACTGGCGCTGTTTAAAGTAAATACTTACTTATACTTTTAAAGTGTTTTATTTTTATATTATTTTACGTGTTAGATCCACTCTGTAGCTATATTACGATTGTACCACGAATGGGTCGGCTCGAGGGGAGCTCGACAGGGGCTCTCTCACATTATACCAGCGTATAATAATAGCTATATGCAGCTAAGTAACATATGGTGAGTGTAGAGAACATGCCTTCTTTCCAATAAAAAGGGTCTCCTTTTTTTGTAAATAAAGTATTCCGTGCTCAGAGATGAAAACGCATCCGCATTTTGATTCTTAATCAGGGATAAAACCGGTATATGGGCTACAGCATCCACTTACCATCAGATGGACTGTGTCGAGCACACATCACTTTTACTTTTACACTTTATCACTTTTATTCTATATTAAACAAGATTTGTTTTTCAGTTAAATCTCAAAATAAATGAACGTCCAAAACTATTACCGATTCCAAAACTGAGACTTTTCAGAGAGAAGAATCGATCAGACTAATAAAAAAAGAAATTTGGGTTTTTAAAAAATTGGGAAATTGTTTTCTTTTTTTTATTACAATGGTAAATTTTATTTTAGATTATAGTAATTGAATGGAATTATGACTACTACCCTTCCCAATATTCTTTAAGTAGTCCTCAATTTTATTGTATAGTAGCCTATTTAATTATTTAGGTAGTTATTAACCTATTTAGATAGTTTAGTAATATTATTAGGAATGTTATTAGTAGTTTTAGTTCTAATCGTCTGTCCTAATAGTTCACGGTACCATAACTTCCAAGAGTTTCTTAGAAATAGAAGACTAAAGAAGAAAAAAAAAAGAAAAAAGAAATCCATCCCAAGTGGGTGGGGCAGCATAACTTCCTTTTTTTAAAACCTAATTTGATTGTATGAATCGGAAAAATTTTATTTGGTTTTTACAATGTAAGTACATACTTAAAGTTTTGTTTTATTTAGTTTTGAAGATCAAATCAGGTAGATGACGTCCCTTATTCTCTATACATTGAGTATACCGATTTCTGGTGTTTGTCATAACTCTTTGAAGCAGAGCAGGCGTTATGTTGGCAATTTCTTCCTGGATGTTGTTCTTTAAATCTTGTAGGGTCCTTGGACGGTTCACATAAACACGGGATTTCAAAAAACCCCATAGAAAAAAGTCACAAGGGGACAAATCGGGAGATCGGGCCGGCCACTGCAAATCGCCCCTGATTGAGATAAGGCGTTCTGGGAAGTGTTCTCTCAAAACAGCCATCGATGCTCTTGCAGTGTGTGCCGTTGCACCGTCTTGTTGGAACCAAATGTCTCCCAAGTCCAACGCATTCAGCCGGGGTAAAAAGAATTCCTGTAACATGTTTACATACCGGCCCGAATTCACTGTTACTGTGACTTCATTTTCCTCAAAGAACCAGGGACCAATAATTGCAGCTGAGGAAATTGCACACCACACTGTGACCTTAGGTGAATGCAAAGGCCTTTCATGCAATTCTCGAGGATTGGTGTCAGCCCAGTAGCGCATGTTTTGTTTGTTCACGGATCCACACAAGTGAAAATGTGCTTCATCACTAAAAAAAAAAAAATAGCGTCCTCAGGAACGACATCCAGAAGAATCTCATATGCGTTCCTGCGAGAATCGTAGTCACGTTTTGACATTTCCTGTACAGTCGCCATCTTGTATGGATGGAAATGTAAGTCTTCATGGAGAATTCTCCGCACAGAACGACTGGAAAGTCCAAGGGCAGATGCATGTTTGCGCGCAGAACGCCGTGGTGATCGCAACATTGGAGCTCTGACTGCCTCAATGTTCTCAGGTGATCTAATGGGCCGAGGGACTCCAGTTCTTCGTTTTGTCACACTTGCAGTTTGTCTAAACGTAGTGACCCACATAATAATTGATTTTCGGTCTGGAACAGGGGCCAACGGGGCTAAATTAAAGCGATTTCGAAAGGCGTGCTGAGTTGCAATCACAGAACATCCGCGCGAAAAGTAAGCCTCAACAGCAAACGCACGCTCCTCACTGTTCCAACGCATTATGGCGACTGAGCTGTCTCGACTAAACTTTATAGCCCCCCCTCTCGAACGAGACCACTAGCGCTCCACTACGATGTCACCTGACCGAATGGCGCGCATTACAAATAAGGAAGTTATGCTGCCCCACCCTGTATAATTCGTCGAGGAAACCATTTAGTGATATAATATGGTTAGTATTTTTTATTTCTCGTACTGCGTTGAATTCTATAACACTACATTTATTTAAAACGTTTCGGATATTATAAATTGTACGAGTTCCAATTTCGCTTGAGCTTCATTATAGTAACTACGCAATTCAACAAAACGATTCCCAATTTATCTTTGACGACTCGCATATTAATTTTTTCTTCATTTATGGTAGGAATATTTGAGTATTAATTTCATTTGGTAATATATTAAACAACGCCCTCGTAATTGAACAAAATACACCTATGTATTCCTTTAGCGATCATGAAATATTATTACGTGTTTATTAAATACACCCGTTTATTTTTAAATAGTATAATATTTTAATTTAATGTGTTTGTGGTTTAACTTGATATAGTTCTTTGTTGCTATTTGTTGTCTCAATCGATTTCAACCATTTAATTTAATATTACAAGCTAAAGTATAAAATTAATAATTTTTCTATTTCTTTAAAGAAAGATGATGAATTCGCTAACAAAGATACATTAAGAGGATACTCGGAAAGCCTTCAGCCCATACAAATGCTTTCTATTGTTTTCTCCCTGGATAATGGCATAAGAACAAACATTTTTTTTACGTTACAATCTATACATATAAATCCTAAGTTATTTTGTTTCCTTCTTTTCATAAATTAATTATTTTCAAAATTAGTAACCTTTTAGGATAGGTTTTCAGACATTCGAATAACTCTTTTATCATAATGATTTCTTATATTTACGCCAACACTATACATTGATTAAAACTACTTTTACGGATTTTATCGCGTTTTATTTATATTAATTTTAATACCCGACGTTTCGGGTGCTTTCCAGCACCCATGGTCACGGGGGACTGAGGTGACTGACGTCCCGATGTCAAAGTTAACCCGGAGTACCTTCAGCTTCTTAATTATTGTTTTTGGTCCGATCTACGCAGAATGAACTAACTGTATTTTGAAGTCTTACAGTGGTATGCTTGGGTTTAGTTTTAATTTTATTAATTATAGGATCCCAAGCAGGTGGTAGTACCCAGCCTCCTTCTCTATTGAAATTAGGATGTTTTTTAATTTCAATAGCCTCACGTATCATCCTTGGTAGGAATCGATGTTTGTGGTCTATTAAATCTGTTGTAATGGTTGGGGCCATCTAGAATATGATCGCAAACTGCAGACTTCCCGGAACGTTGATGCTTCACGTCAGCTATGTGTTCTTTTACGCGGATTCTAATTGATCTCTTTGTTTGCCCTATATATGAGAGACCACAATCACAATCAAGCTTGTACACTCCTGCATCTTGTAGAGCAATATGACACTTGACGGATGGTAAGAACTGACTAATCTTCTTCGGCGGCTTGTAAAATGTTCTAATAGAAGCTCGCTTCAAGATGTAGCCAATCTTGTCTGTGATACCTCTGACATATGGTAGTATAGCAGGCAAACGCTCGACTGTGGCCGGCTTCACTCGGTCACTATGACGGAGGCGCGGGACCCGAAGCTTGTTGTCGTGCAGAACCTGCTTGACGTGCTGACTCGGCGGCCAGGTGTTTGCTGTCACAGATCGCTCTTGCTCTCTGAAACAAAGATTTGCCCACGGTAGCTAAATGTGAAGGATGATGGTGAGATTTACCATTTAAGTATCGTGTTGTTAGGATTTCGGATGACTAACACATCTAGGAAAGCTAAGGTATTATTTGCCTCTAACTCCATAGTAAATTAATTTTAGGGTTTATGGAATTAAGATGTTCTAAAAATGCAGTTACTTTAAAGTAACTTTAAATTAAGCTACCGTGGGCAAATCTTTGTTTCAGAGAGCACGAGGGATCTGTGACATTACAACGTGGCCGCCGAGCTTCAGCACGTCTAGCAGGTTCTGCACGACAACAAACTTCGGATCCCGCGCCTCCGTCACAGTGACCGAATGAAGCCGGCCACAGTCGAGCGTTTGCCTGCTATACTACGAGTACCATATGTCAGAGGTATCACAGACAAGATTGGCTACATCTTGAAGCGAACTTCTATTAGAACATTCAACAAGCCGCCGAAGAAGATTAGTCAGTTCTTACCATCTGTCAAGTGTCATATTCCTCTACAAGATGCAGGAGTGTACAAGCTTGATTGTGATTGTGGTCTCTCATATATAGGGCAAACAAAGAGATCAATTAGAACCCAAGTAAAAGAACACATAGCTGACGTGAAGCATCAACGTTCCGGGAAGTCTGCAATTTGCGATCATATTCTAGATGGCCCCAACCATTACATCAGATTTGATAGACCACAAATCCTCGCGAAAGGACATCGATTCCTACCAAGGATGATACGTGAGGCTATTGAAATTAAAAAACATCCTAATTTCAATAGAGAAGGAGGCTGGGTACTACCACCTGCTTGGGATCCTATAATTAATAAAATTAAAACTAAACTCAAGCATACCACTGCAAGACTTCAAAATACATTTAGTTCATTCCGCGTAGATCGGACCAAAAACAATAATTAAAAAGCTGAAGGTACTCCGGGTTAACTTTGACATCGGAACGTCAGTCACCTCAGTCCCCCGTGACCATGGGTGCTGGAAAGCACCCGAAACGTCGGGTATTAAAATTAATATAAATAAAACGCGATAAAATCCGTAAAAGTAGTTTTAATCAACACTTTTATCATATTAATTACAGTTCATTAAAAGTCCTCCACTGAACATAGGCCTTCCCCAAGGAAAGCCATAAAGCACGGTCTCAATCTTTTCCATATAGTGGCGGTGGATATCCACTATCCCATATATTCCAGTGGGTGACGTAAAAGGTGAAAGAGAGAAACAGTCAGCAGATGGGCAGCAGCGTCTTCCTGATAACAGCAAATGTATAACAAAAAAACTGCGGTTGCCAACCCGCTTGCCAAACATTGCAATTATGGCAATATATCCTCCATGAACAATTACACAAATAGACGCCCTCCAGTCCCCGGCGGCCCCGCTATTCCTGGCTATGGTGGCAACCATGATAACGGCGGGGCAGGTGGTGCTAAGAATCTCCGTGGAGGTTCGCTTGCCACCTACGACGACTCGACCTGGCAACATATAATGCCCGCACCCTCTGACGAGAAGATACTGGAGCTGGAAGAAGAGATAGACAAGTTGCGCTGGAATATTATAGGATTATCCGAGGCCTGAAGAGAGGGAGGACGCGGTGATTCTCGAATCCAGCAACTTGTTCTATCACCGGGAGGGCGACCATCTGTCTCAAGGAGGAGTTGGATTTATCGTCCACAAGTCTAAATTTTAAACAGTAATATAAAATTCTGTTTAAGAACTAATAAACGTTAAGTTTAACTATAACTACTATTATATTGCCAATCATAAATATTTATAATAAAAGCCAAAAAGACCACCAATTAGTAGGTAGCGAAGTCAAGTGAAGTTCTCGTTTCAAACTTTTTATTTTACAAGGCTTCAAAATGTTTTTTTTTAACTTTTTGGTTGGTATTAGAAAAGTTTTTTAGATTTTCTTTGTCTATTAGTTATATATTTATTTAGATATTTAATGAAAGTTTATGTGTACCGATTCTATTCGTAAATACCTACGTTTGGAGTTTTTTTACTCAATCACGCAGCTTCAAAGCAAAACAGATTTGAATGAACTTTGGCATACGGGTAGTCCGTCTCCTGGATTAACACTTTTTATATATTTTACGGCTGGAGTAAAAATTGCGCGGAAAAATATACTCGTATATGAAGGCAGTGATATTTCAGAACCGAACATTCAGAAATAAATCTACTTTGGCATTATACCGGAATTCAATTATAGATTTCCTTTAGGAGCTGCTTAACTCATTTTTACTATTGCTATATATATATATATATATATATATATATATATATATATATATATATATATATATATATATTTATATATATAAACAAAAAAAACATAAACACTCACGCCTGTCACCCAGAGGGGTAGGCAGAGACTACGGACTTCCATTTGGCACGATCCTGACATACCTCTTTCGCCTCCTTTACATCCATATATATACGCATACATGCTCGTCGGTTAAGGGTACTTCTAAAGTGGCCCATTTTCAAAATATCGCCAATTTGGTCGATAAACTTTTTTCTAGGGCGTCCCTATATATATATATATATATATATATATATATACATATATATATATATCAGTTTTTTCTGTGTGGTGGTGTTAGAGAACCCATTACTCCATTTCATCCTGTTAGTAATTATGGGTAGTATATTACTTGATATGTATACGATCTTGTTTACGCCAGACTTAAACTAACTAGACCAGTGACGGTACGAAGTCAAAGAGCAGCGTAAAAGATATATGACTTTGGCCGTGGAAGGAAAAGGGGAAATCTCCCGTCGAACAAGTTGCTGAGCTCGTCGAGCGACCAACGCTCTGTGTGGTAATGCAAAACTATTCGGTATATTTATACCGGAGTACTTTGAGAACTTTGGTATCGTGATTTAGGCTTCGGTTCGTGCTGCTTATGACGACAGCGTTGTTTCAGAAGACAAACCCTTACTACAACGGGAGAAGTCCATGTACAGAGTGTACTGTACACTTTGTCGGTCTCGTATCAATGCGACTGATTGAGATAATGTCATTAATACGACTGAGAGGTGTCTATATGTAAGCGACATTTTCAGTAAAGGCAATAGGTCAGTAGGAGTGTGATAAAGTTTCTGAGTAACTGTGTATGAGAAAAAGCAGTAAGTGTTTTTTTCTACAGGACATGATAATTTTAGTTATTCATGAAACTAATTTTTACGGATTTAAACGCGTATGATTTAATTTTTTAATTCCCGATGTTTCGAGCGCTTTAAAGCACTCATGGTCACGAGGAGACTGAAGTGTTTGACATCCCCATGTCATAGCTAGCCCGGCTTCCTTAAGTTTAAAATATTAATTTTTGGTCCGTTCTACGCAGAACGAGCTTACAGTACCTTGAATTCTTGCAGTGGTATGCTTGGGTTTAATTTAAGTTAAAATTAAACGCGATCAAGTCGGTAAACTTTGTTTCATTTAAGGTGTATTATTCGTGTAAAATATAAGAAATCGTTATTTAGGTTTTGGTAGTTGTATAAAGCGATTATAACTGTAATTAAAATGAAAAATTATAAATTCTAATTCTAACTATAATAGTTGAGTAGGAATTGACTCACTGCTGAAACTTCATGGTGACAACTAATTTGTAAGTATTTTAAGTGTTGGTGAATCATTTTCGTATCTATAACACGATTATTTTAGTCAATTTAAAAAGAAGAGGTTCTCAATTTGACCGTATGTTGTATGTTCCTTATAGCGTGTATGTTACGCAATCTTCTGCATCTTAGTCAACCATGTACCGATTTTAAATGATCATTATATCAATTACGATTACGAAAGTTCAACACTTAGCTAAAATATCATCACCACTCAGAGGACACAAAAGAGACACACTAAGGATTCATACAAATTTGTTAGTGAAATAAAAGACCTACGTCTTGCTGAAAATGAATCCATGAACAGTTGTGATGTTCAGTCTCTATTTACATGCCTACCTGTTGAATACTGCCTCTCAATTATAACTAGGAAACTAGAGGAAAATAGCATGCCAGCATAATATACAGTACTACTCAGGCATTGTCTTACATCAGGCTATCTATGGTGAAAGAAAGAGTTTTACAAGCAAGTAGATAGTGCTACCCATATCTCCTATTGTCGCCGATATATTCATGGAAAACACCAAGGTTTTACAAGCGGTACGTAGACGATACTTTCACAATTTTACCTTCAGCGAAGCTGCATTTTAGAACACCTTAATTTCATAATTTCTAAAATTAAATATATTATGGAGTTAGAGGCAAATAATTACTTAGCTTACCTATATGTGTTAGTCATCCGAAATCCTAACAACACCATAGGCCACACACACTATGTATGGAAAAAAGACCATTTCAAATCGATATTTAAACGGTAAATCTCACCATCATCCTCCAGAGTTAGCTACCGTGGGCAAATCTTTTTTACAGATAGCACGAGGGATCTGTGACAGCAAACACCTGGCCACCGAGCTTCAGCACGTCAAGTAGATTCTGCACGACAACAAGCTTCGGGTCTCGCGCCTATGTCACAGTGAAGGAGTGACCGTGTGCCTGCTGTACTACCATATGTCAGAGGTGTCACAGACAAGATTGGCTACATCTTAAATTGAGCTACTATTAGAATATTCTACAAGCCGCCGAAGAAGATTTGTCAGTTCTTATCGTCCGTCAAGTATCATATTCAATTAAAAGATGCAGCAGTGTAGGAACTTGATTGTGAATGTGAACTCTCAATTATAGGTCAAACAAAAATATCAATTAGAACCCGCGTAAAGGAACATATAGCTGATGTGAAACGTCAAAGTTCAGGAAGTATGCAGTTTGTGAACATATCCAAGACGGTCCCCACCATTACATCAGATTTGATAGACCACAAATCCTCGCGTAAAAACGTCGATTACTACCAAGGATGATACGTGAGGCTATTGAAATTGAAAAAAAAACATCCTAATTTCAATAGAGAAGGAGGCTGGGAACTACCACCTACTTGGGACCCTATAATTAATAAAATTAAAACTAAGCCCAAGCATACCTCTGCAAGACTTCAAGACACAGTAAGTTCATTTTGCGTAGATCGGACCATAAATAATAACTAAAAAGCTGAAAGTACCCTGAGTTAACATTGACATCGGAACGTTAGTCTCCTCAGTGCTGTTAATTAAAAATCAAATAAATTAAACGCGATAAATTTCGTAAAAGTAGTTTTAATCAATGTGTAGTGTTCGCGTAAATATTAGAAATCATAAGATTTAAAGAGTTTATAATATTCAGTAATTTATTATTAACCATATCTTAATATTATGCAAGAGTAAGCCGTGTCGCGGCTGTGTTAGATATCCACGACCCCATACAATCCCGTGGGTGTCGTAGGAAGCGACAGACCGAAACTATTCAGAAGATAGGGGCAGAGTCTTTGTAATAACGACTAAAAATAAAAAAACTGCGATTGCCAACCCACTTGTGCTTGCGACTATTGCAAATATAAATATGAGGCTATGTATGCGTGAGGCCTATGTTCAGCAGTGGACTTCAATTGGCTGTAAATGAACTTTTAGAAACTCAACGCTATAATTTAATTGATTTTCATCAAGTTTGTTTACAAGTCAATATTTCAATAGAGATTACTTTTAGATTGTTAATAGGCACATATATATTTTATATTCAAATTCTTTGTTCTGATTGGTGTTTTTATTGATATTTTTAAGTCAAGACATTATTTCGTCAATGCCTCAAGGTCGAGATATTATTTTCAGTAAGTCATGATACCTCTCCATCTTACTTAAGGATTTTATTTTTAAGTCGTAGTTATTTTCTTACAATTAAGCTATAAATAATCCTGCAATTTTGAATACTCATTTACTGTAGAATTTAGCGTACAAAAGAAATACATCCTTTGTTGCTTAATAAGCTCTGATTGATGAAGCTCGTTTGAAAAAATATGTTTATATTTTTTAAACGAGCTTCATCAATCAGATATTATTCACAGTCTAGTTCGAAGAACCGACAACCGATGAGGAAGAAATGTTTTCGAGTGGCAGCCTCGTATCGGTAGGGGAAGTATAGGGCGGTCTTATGCTAGATGGAGTGACGACCTGGTAATATATGCAGGAAGTCGATGGATGCTAGTGGCTCGGGACCGTGCTTTGTAGTATTCCTTGGGATAGATCAATGTTGAGCAGTGGACTATAATGATGGCTATAATGATGATGATGATGACACACAATATGTGTAATATTGTTTATTATATTGTCATTTTGATAAATATTTTAAAATCCATCTCTTTCTCAATACGTTAATTTATTTCATTAAATTATTTATGATACTGGTAGAGACAAGTAGAAAACTGAAATAAAAAGTTATTGCTTTCTCAGTTATAAACATTATCTTTGTAATTCAAAATGAGCTTGCTACACGTACAAAAACTTTTGTGAAAGTAAATATTAATAAACTAAATTGACTGCCTCTTGGGTCTAGTCTAGTCGCGTTTGCGAATGCTAATCTTAAATTTCCGGGTTCAAATCACGGGTCGGGCCAAAAAAAATTAGCTTATGAGTTTTTATATCAAGAAGTTCTCAGTAGCTACCCAGAGCCTGGAAGTTGGTAGTGTTTTACGTCCTTGCCTCGGAAAGTACGTAAAGTCATTGGTCCTGTGCCTAAACTCTCTCCGATCGTATTTAGCGGTTTACATCCCATCGAGCTATGAGAGTGAGGGAATAGAGAGTGCACCTGTGCTTGCGCGTATAAAAAAACTGTGGTTGTCAAGCCGCCTGTCACTCGTGGCAACTATGGCAAATATCCTTCGTAGAAGTCAAACAAGGTCTAGGTTCAGCAGTGACATTTTGACAGAATATAACAGTAATGGTTAAATCATAATGAAAAGATGAATTTAATTTAAAAAAAAACACGCCAAGAAGTTATTTTTGAATTCCAATCGCGCTGCGCATTTTCGATAAAAATAAACATCCGATCAAATGTAACCTTTTGAAGTTCATCATACATTCTTAATATTTAATATAGGCCTTAAATTTTCTTTTTTTGAAAGACATTTTTTGCGACGCAAAACGACGATTCAAAGGCAAGAATTCTTATAATAAAAACATATTGAACATTTTTATATATGAAGCTGACGAATTTTTTTATAAAACTTTAATGGCAAACGAACTAATAGTCCACTTAATGTAAACTGACAACAACAGCTCATGGTCACCAGTAACCAATCTCACACAGAGAAGGTCAGACGCGTTATCACCTCTGAACCCTAAGATCGATTGTCTCTTAGCGTAATATCATACTAGCTCTCTTATATCTTTCAGACCAGAATTATGCCACGCACGCATTGCGATTTGGCAGAAATAGTTTAGATAGAATAGAAAATGGTCCCCGTACACATACTAAAATCGTAAAAATAACTGAATTCGGTTATACCTGATCCAAGTTACATATTTTGTGCAAAATACGGAGTAATACTAATCCCTCCTTTCAGTCTGTGTATAACGGCCATAATTCAAATATAAGAAAGTCTAATTTACGTTACAAAAACTTGTGAAATCTCTTTTATGTTTATATTAAGCAAAGACGCTGAAAACGTTTTATGAAAGACATTAGTCTTTATTAGGAACGGAGCAGTAAAATGATTAATAGTACCCCTAAAACATATTTTACAGTATTCTGTAGGAGCGTTAACCAAATACTGTACGTCGACAACGTCTCCCGAAATCTAATGCCCCTAATTAGCGTACAATTTAATTGTTTTTCTATATGTAAAATACACAAACAAGCGAGCGCGCAACCTTATTATGGTAAGTGGATGATATTCGCCATAAATACCTTTATCCTATGTTCAATAAATAATTAAGAAAGTTGTACTTTAGCATTACGTAAACAAAAACTCACACGACTGTCACCCAAAGAAGTAGGCAGATACTGCGAAATTCCATTGCCGATATAGACATACCGCTCTCGCCTTCTTCACATCAAGCGTGCGTCCTTATCAGTTAAGGGTATCTTCGAAATTTGGTCGATTATATTGTGAATTTAACATAAATTTGCATTGCCAATCTTTCCCCTTTCCTCAGTACCGTTTAGTGGTGTGGTAAGAACTTCCCAATATCATTCCGTGGCAACTATGGTAAAATCCCCCTATGAGGCAAGCTGTGGTAGAGGAGGTTTATGTTCAGAAGTGTGTAGCGTAGCCCTATCGCATAAAATACATAAATAACCTAAAATTTAAGATAGATAAGTTTTATAATAGTAACTATAAGTTGTTTAAATCAGCTATAATATAATATGCTGTTAGCTCTATCTCATTATAACATTTTCTAAAAAAAAAATTTTTGAAGTCCTGTTTAAAGTCCATTAGATAGCTTTAATATTTTAAAAAGGGTTAAGTAATATACATTTACAATTAAAATATTTAAGTAAAATATTCTTTAACACTTTGATGTTCTGACTTTAAAAATTTATTCGAGCACTACTATGCAATTAACATCAGAGACGTCTTACTTGATTGTGGTGTTGGTGATAGGACTGTAGGTACTTTACCTGGAATAACAAAAAAAATATTATTTAACATTTCTTAAAAATGTCTCATTTGTATGTACATAATGTATTACTCGCGATAGATGGAGTGTGGGATCGCCCTAGCCTGGAATGCGTGAGGTTCAGGATCGTGCTTTATGGCTTTGAGGAGGCTTGTGTTTAGCAGTTGACTTGTGAAGGGCTGTAATGATGATAATGATAATTAACGAGATGGCACTTTATTATTTACTACTATTTATTGGTAGCCACAAGACTTTGCTATAACTCTTAACCAACTCTTACCACACACGGCAAGTAATGGGGTAATGGATTTTTTATCTTCTCAATAAACATTTCCCCCAGACTTTTTCCTGTATCGTGGAGACAGTTTACATATTTTTTACAATAACAACCTTATTAATACAACTTAAAAGCGAGCACATAGTCCACCTGATGGTGAGTGGATGCTGGGGCCCACAGACATCCACGTTGATCCTCGATTAAGATTTAAAACGCCTGAGGATTAAGATGTAATGCCTCATTTTCAGTTAAACGGGTCTAAGGTTCTCTACACTCACCATACGAAATACAGCAGCATTAAGCTGCTATTTTACGCTGGCACTCTGTGAGAGTGTGGTCCTTCCCCGGTCGAGCCGACTCATTCGTGCTGCAACCATAAATTATTGGTATTAAATTAGTGAAAATAAAGTTTTATTTTCCAAATTGCCTGCCCGTTACGAGCAAGTTATGTCTTATATTATATAACGACATCATTTTATTTTGCTTTATTATTTACTCTGAAGAGGGTTAATTCAAAGTGCTCGAAATAATCACCAAGCATTTTCATCTTAGCAGTTATTTGAAGTCAAATTATGCCTTAATTAATATAGGTTGATTATAAGTTGGCAGAATTTTGAGCTAGCTTACGTAACTTACAGGTTAAATTATAGTTACAGTGTATTCTCCGCCATTGGTAGTTTGTAGTTATTACATTAATGTAATAATAATAATAATAAAAATCATCACAAATCAGGTGATGTCGCGCGCTCAAAATGGATGTCGGGGCGGTGGTCGTGGAACCAAGGAACCACTCCTCATTGACGCGGTCATTGGCAAAGTGGTGAAACGCAACCGTCGGAACTTCTCCGCCGCTTGGATAGATTACAGAAAGGCATTCGACTCGGTGTCCCATACATGGCTAAAGAGAGTACTCGAGCTGTACAAGATAGACTGTACAGTTAGAGACTTCCTCGAGCAGTGTATGGAGCAGTGGAGTACGATCCTTTGTCATCTGGGCGAGCGGATGATGGCTGCGGAGAACCACATAAGGATAAAAAGGGGTATCTTCCAGGGCGATTGTCTGAGTCCAATCTGGTTCTGCCTCTCTCTGAACCCTCTCAGTACCTTACTGGAGGGCTCCGGGAGGGGATTTCAGCTACGGAAAGGAGGGACAAAAGTGACCCACCTTTTCTATATGGATGACCTCAAGTTATTCGCCTCCAGTCGCTCCCATCTTATGGAATTGCTAAACATCACTTGTGAATTTAGCAATTCCATTGGAATGGAGCTTGGGACGGATAAGTGTGCGGTCCTCCATGTTGAAAGGGGAAGGGTTGCTAACTCTGAGGGCGTAGACTTATCTATGCCCGTCAACTTAAGGACCCTTTCCGAGGCTGAAACATACCGATACCTGAGTATGTCACAAAACATCGGTATCGATGAGACTGGTATGAAACAGTCAGTTTGCGACGTGTTTTATGCACGCTTGATCAAAGTGCTTAACAGCCTTTTGTCCGGTGTGAATAAGGCACACGCATATAACGGCTGGGTCATGCCTGTCCTCATGTATACCTTTGGCATACTCAGGTGGACTCAGACTGAACTTAACGCCCTGGATAGAAAAGTCCGCACTACCATGACGTCCCATAGGATGCATCATCCGAGATCGTCGGTAATGAGGCTGTACTTGTCGCGGAAGCATGGTGGTCGTGGCTTCTTGAGCGCGCTCACCATGCATAATCGCGAAGTTTGCAGCCTCCGTGATTACTTCCTGGCGAGATCGGATGATCCATTCTATAAGGACGCCATTTCTTGTGATAAAGGACTTACCCCTCTATCCTTAGCCAACGAGCAATGGCAAGACCCGGCAGTGCAGAGCATTTCCGACCGGGAGACCGTATGGAAGGAGAAGAAGCTCCACGGGAGGTTCTACAAGGCTCTACATGAGCCTTTCGTAGACACAGTAGCCTCCCTCCACTGGCTAAGCTTTGGTGATCTCTTCGGGGAAACCGAGGGTTTTGTCTGTGCAATACAGGATCAGGTTATTAAGACCAACAACTATCGGAGATACATCCTAAAGGATGGCACCGTCGACATCTGTCGAGCTTGTCGCCATCCCGGTGAGTCACTTAGGCATGTTATCCCCGGTTGTTCGGCGCTTTCTAACTCTGAGTACTTGCACAGGCACAACCTAGTAGCCAGAATTCTACACCAGGAGCTCGCTCTGAAATACGGTCTCGTGGATCGGAAATTGCCGTATTACAAGTACTTGCCGGAAGCCGTGCTCGAAAATGATCGCGCCAGGCTCTATTGGGACCGGGCCATCATCACAGACAGGACTATTCTTGCGAATAAGCCTGATATTGTGCTGATGGACTGGGCACAGTCAAGGATATTTTTGGTCGACATTACCATTCCGTATGACGAGAACCTCGTGAAAGCCGAAACAGACAAGCAAACAAAATATCTGGACCTGGCTTACGAGGTGACCGACATGTGGGGTGGTCTGCCGACCGAAATTATTCCTGTAGTCGTCTCTGCAAACGGGCTAATCCCAGTCAGCCTCTCGGGTCATCTGAGGCGGCTGGGACTACGTGGCGGACCGCTCCAGGTTCAAATGCAGAAGGCGGTGCTCTTCGATACCGCCCGCAGCGTACGCCGGTTTCTTTCCCTTTCCCCCTAACCCTCGGCCGTTTGGTCTCCCCTGTCGAGGGCCTCCATCTGGTCGGGATTTTATTTATTTATGTACTTTTATATTTATTTTATGTTATTGATATTTATGTATATTTATCTTTTCATTTTCATTTATAATTATATATTTATAGAACCCAACCAGATGAGAAAACTATATAGATACTCCAAATAATAATAATAATAATAATATTCCACAACTATCACACAACGCCATCTAGTCTAGTGTTATGGGTACTAGAAAACTGATAAACATACTTATATATTTCTAAATACATAAATATTATAGATAAATTACACCCAGACACAGAACAAATGATCGTGCCCATCACACAAACATTTGTCCTGGGTGGGAATCGAACCCACGACCTGCGGCATAGCAGTCAGGGTCACTAACCACTAGACCAACCTGCCTGACAATGTCTTGGAAAGTTCAAATTCATCGTTTTAAAATAATTTATTTAACTTTTTTTTTAATTTTTGAAGTCAAACTGTGAAGGTGTGTCCAAAGCACCGTACTCTCTGATGCCCGATTCTTATATTCAAAAACGTTTGTTTCTTTAATAATGATCCGTTTTGTTTCACACGAGGTGCATTTAAAATCGTTTATATTACAAACTATTCATTCATAAACTGAGGATGACGTAAAATGAACAATAATTAAAATCTTCTTATATAGTTGAATTGGTATTTTGTTTTAAAAAGGATTGTTCATATGCTTTATTTACTTAAAACTGGCTCGTAAAAAACGAAGAAAGTTAAAATTAAATAGAATAATATAGAATTAAAATATAGAAAACTGGCAAAAATTTCTAACAGTAACTGTCACAGTGACTGACGTCACGATATTCCTGAATGCTACATGACCACAGTTGTGACTTTCGAATTTTTTGGTGTGTTTATCATTTATTCATTCCAATTAATCGAGTCGGTTGGCCTTCATGTTCTACCTTTACAAGCCGCTCACCACAATGCGGACGGGGAGGACACGTGGCTCGATTTAATGCTCACCTCAAACCCAACCCTTGTCTCTTCTCATGGTCAACATTATGCATCTGGTTTCTCCCATCATGATCTAATTTTCCTTTCCTATATCCTGAAACCTCCTAAATTCTCATCTAAAATCCTGCACTTGCTTTGTTTTGGCCGTATGGATGTAGAGAAGTTGTGTCAAGATGATTCTAAAATTAACTGGGACAAAGTGACAGCCGCTCCCACGGTAGACGAAAAAGTTAGCGCATTTAATAACGTATTAATTGATGTATATAATATGCATGCTCCTAAAAAGTAAATCTAAAGCGGCTACCAGAGCCTTGGATGACAACAGAGATCCGCGTTTTATGAGGCGTAGAGACCGAGCCTTTCAGAAATATAGAAAACAGCGGTGTGAGAAAAATTAGTCCATTTTTAAAACTGCAATAAATCGGTGTAACGAGATGATACGCAACACGAAACGCCAATATATTCTTAACAACATCATATCCTCTTCCCCCGCAGATATCTGGAAGTTTCTTGGAACCATGGGTATTGCTAAGAAGTCCCATTCTGAGTTTCAGAGGACAATTGGTTTGAATGATATCACTCATCACTTCTCTTCACATACATCTCTGGATCAATAAACCAAGTGTCAAACTGTTAATCAGTTAATGGGTTTACCTCGTCCTTATATCACTCCTTTCCGCTTCTCTCCAATAGCGACGAATGAGATCAGGAAGGTTATGCTCTCCATTTTAAGTCTAATGCTATTGGTTGTGACAATATCAGTCGCCGTATGATTATTAATATTATAGACCATCTCCTCCCTACTATTTCCCATATAATTAACTTCTCTCTGGATTCTGGAGTTTTCCCGTCGCTGTGGCGTAAAGATTACGTTATACCTCTGCCAAAAATTTCTAATCCTTCTTTACCTAATCACTTCCGACCTATAACCATTCTTCCCTTTTTATCAAAGGTGCTAGGGGCTTGTGTACACAAACAGCTATCACATTTTATATTCTCGAATAACCTGTTAAGCTCATTATAGTCTGTTTTCAGGTCAGATCATAGCACTGTTTCCGCGCTCCTTAAAGTTACTGGTGAGATTAGGGCAGGCATGCAGGAAACTAAAGTCATAGTACTGGTTTTGCTTGACTTCTCTAACGCCTTTAATTGTATGCTAATGACTTGCGGTAAGCCGTGTAGTGGCGGTTAAGAATATCCACTACCCCATATCTTCCCGTGGGTGTCGTAAGAGGCGACAGAGGGAGACAGGCAGGAGATGGGCAGCAGCGTCTTCCTGATGACAACTGTGACGTAATAAAAAACTGCGGTTGCCAACCCGCTCGCCAAGCGTGGCAACTATGGCAAATACCCCCCAATGAATAAATACACAAACAGACGGCCCCCAGTCCCCGGCGACCCCGCTATTCCTGGCTACGGTGGCGACCATGGTAACGGCGGGGCAGGGGGTGCTAAGAATCTCCGGTGGAGGTTCGGTTGCCACCTACGACGACTCGACCTGGCAACATATAACGCACGCACCCTGAGGACTGACGAGAAGATACTGGAGCTGGAAGAAGAGATAGACAAGTTGCGCTGGCATATTATTGGATTATCCGAGGTCCGAAGAGAGGGGGAGGACACGGCAATCCTCGAGTCCGGCAACTTGTTCTATCACCGGGAGGGCGACCATCTGTCCCAAGGAGGTGTCGGATTTATCGTCCACAAATCTCTCGTCAACAACGTTGTAAAGATTGGGAGTGTGTCGACGAGGGTCGCGTACCTGATACTCAGAATCACCAAACGGTATTCGCTGAAGGTCATTCAGGTTTACGCACCAACCTCGGCACATCCCGATGAGGAGGTGGAGGAAATGTATGAGGATATTTCCAGAGCCATACATTCCTCCAAAACCTACTACACGGTGTTGATGGGAGACTTCAACGCAAAACTGGGCACAAGAGAAAGCGGTGAGCTGAAGGTAGGGAAATTTGGAGTAGGGCAACGGAACCGAAGAGGCCAGTAGCTGGCCGACTTTATGGAGAAAGAGGGACTCTTTATGATGAACTCTTTCTTCCAGAAGCGGCCCCACAGGAAGTGGACCTGGTCGAGCCCCCGACGGTTCGACAAAAAATGAGATTGACTTCATTATGACGACCAGACGCCAACTGTTCAGTGATGTCTCAGTGATCGCAAGGGTGAAAACTGGCAGCGATCACCGAATGGTTAGAGGCACACTGAACCTAAACGTTAAGTTGGAGAGGTCTCGTCTAATGAAGTCAACGCTCCGTACCCCTCGTGCTCTAATCCAGAATCCCGAAACCTTTCAGCTCGAGTTACGTAACCGCTTCCAGTGCCTAGAAGATTGCAATGCAGTGGACGATATGAACGACAAGCTCGTGGAAACTGTCCATGCGGTCGGAGCTAAGTTCTGCAAGACCCGCCGCAGAAGAACACAAAAACTCTCCGATCACACTCTTAATCTCATGGCTGTTAGACGGGAGATGAGGCTGCAATCGTCAACAGATTTGACAGCATACAGGCAACTGAACAGACAGATCTCCAAATGCATACGGCGAGACTTACGCAACTTTAATACTTCTCGTATTAAAGAAGCGATCGAGCGGAACCAGGGCTCCAAAGTCTTTGCCAGAGATCTGTCTGCCAGAAAGAGCCAACTGTCAAGGCTGAAGACTGAGTGTGGCAACATCGTTTCCGGGACACCTGAGATTTTGAGTGAGATTGAGAGGTTCTATGGGCAGCTGTACACAACATCGTTGGAGCCACACACAAGTGTGAGTAACGATCCAAGAGCAAGTCTTATCCGACACTATTCCGATGATATCCCGGACGTCAGTCTAAGCGAGATTAGAATGGCTCTCCAGCACCTTAAAAACGGCAGGGCCCCAGGCGAGGATGGAATTACAGCGGAGCTTCTGAAAGCGGGTGGAACACCGGTACTTGAAGTCCTTCAGAAGCTCTTCAATTCCGTCCTCCATGGTGGCACTACTCCAGAGGCGTGGAGCAGAAGTGCGGTGGTCTTGTTCTTTAAGAAAGGCGACAACGCTCTCTTAAAGAACTACAGACCGATTTCCCTTCTGAGCCGCGTCTACGTGCTGTTTTCGAGAGTCATTACGAATCGTCTCGCACGCAGACTTGACGACTTCCAGCCTCCCGAACAAGCCGGTTTCCGAAAAGGCTTCAGTACCATAGACCACATACATACCCTGCGGCAGATTGTACAGAAGACTGAAGAGTACAATCTGCCACTTTGCCTGGCGTATGTGGACTATGAGAAAGCCTTTGATTCCGTCGAAATTTGGGCGGTGCTACAGTCCCTTCAGCGGTGCCAAGTTGACTGTCGGTATATCGAAGTGCTGAAGTGTTTGTACAGTAGGGCTACGATGGCTATCCGAGTACATAACCAGAGCTCGAAACCTATCCAACTGCAGAGAGGTGTAAGACAGGGTGACGTTATATCCCCGAAACTCTTCACCGCTGCATTGGAAGACGTTTTCGAGCTACTGGACTGGAAAGGATACGGTATTGACATCAATGGCGAGTACATCACTCACCTTCGATTTGCCGACGATATAGTCCTTATGGCAGAATCGCTGGAGGACTTAAGCACTATGCTCAATGACCTCAATAGTGCCTCCCAACGGATAGGTCTTAAGATGAACATGGACAAAACAAAGATCATGTTCAATGTCCATGTCACACATATGCCGGTAGTTGTTGGGAGCACTATGCTCGAAGTTGTTGACGAATACGTTTACCTGGGACAAATAGTCCGACTAGGTAAGTCCAACTTCGACCGAGAGGTCAATCGACGGATTCACCTCGGCTGGGCAGCGTTCGGGAAATTACGGCATATCTTTTCGTCAGGTATACCTCAATCTCTAAAAACTAGATTGTACAACCAGTGCGTGTTGCCAGTGATGACTTACGGATCTGAGACGTGGTCCTTCACTGCTGGCTGTATGAGGACGCTTAAGGTCGCTCAGCGAGCTATGGAGAGGGCTATGCTCGGAGTTTCTCTGCGTGATAGACTCAGAAATGAGGATATCCGCAGTAAAACCAGAGTGACCGACATAGCCCAACGGATTAGTAAGCTGAAGTGGCAATGGGCCGGCCATATAGCTCGAAGAACCGATAACCGATGGGGAAGAAAGGTTCTCGAGTGGCAGCCTCGTACCGGTAGGCGTAGTGTAGGGCGACCCCCCACTAGATGGAGTGACGACCTGGTAAGATATGCAGGAAGTCGATGGATGCAGGTGGCTCAGGACCGTGCTTTGTGGCATTACTTGGGGGAGGCCTATGTTCAGCAGTGGACTTGTGAAGGGCTGTAATGATGAATGATGAATGACTTGCGGTTGTACTCACACGCGAAGTTCGACTGTATATCTACTGCAATTGAGTCTCTTAATAGGGACCTAGATTATATAAAGAACTAGTCTGATAAGTTTGGCCTTAAAGTTAACCCATCCAAATGTCAGGCTATAATAATAGGTAGCCAACGAATGATAAAGAAACTCGATCCCACAGCTTTACCGCCGATCATTTTTAACGGTTTTATTTTAGAACTGAGTAATACCGTGAAAGACCTTGGATTGCACATTGACTCCACCTTGAGCTGGTAAACTCAAGTGGTAAATGTTTGTCAGAAAGTGACAGGTATTTTGCGTTCTCTCTACCGCCGGAAGAACTTTCTCCAGTTCAGGACCAAGACAATTATTGTGCAGACCTTAATTTTTTTCCATTTTTGACTATGGTGATGTGTGTTATTTTGACCTGATTGCAGAACTCTTGAAAAAATATGACCGTCTTCTTAATAACTGCATTCGATTCATTTTTAATCTTCGAAAGTATGATCATGTGTCTACTTATCGCTCTCAACTTAACTGGTTACTACTTGGTAGTCTACGTGCACTCACTACTCTTTAATCTATCTTGATGTCTCCTAATCCTCCATCTTATTTAACTCCTCATTTTTAATATCTTAGCTCCAACCATGATAGAGTTCTCCGTTCTAGTAATAACCTTTTGCTTCAGTGCCCCCATTTTAGTACTAACTTTGTACAATCATTGTTCTTTGTTCAATCTGTTCTTCTTTGGAACGCTCTTCCTTCCGAAATCAGGAGTGTCGAAAACCGGATTTCGTTCAAGTCTAAAGTACG
Organism: Parnassius apollo; assembly: GCA_907164705.1. NCBI lineage: Eukaryota > Metazoa > Arthropoda > Insecta > Lepidoptera > Papilionidae > Parnassius > Parnassius apollo. The sequence continues at coordinate 1,960,673 of CAJQZP010000458.1, forward strand.
AGAACTGCTCGTCAAAAAAGTGGCAGAATCAACTTAGCGTTCGTAGTTAGCGTGTTTAATATTATATTTGATATGTGTGTGTGTATATATATATATATAATGTATATATATGTAAATATTAATTGCTGTACATACTTTTTATTACACCTACCTCTTTTATCTCTGCACTACTCTAAGGTAGACTGGTAGATGGAGACTGCCTATATGCATCTAATGTGCATATGAAGTTAAATAAATAAATATATTGTTGTATGCGTCAACAGTCTGTGTCAGATAAAATTTTCTTTCTTTCCTTATTTGCTTCTTTCTTTTTTCCTTTCTTTCTTTCTTTTTTCATATCTTTTATTTCTTTTTCCCTTCGAAATAAGTACAAAAATGCTTTGAAGAAAAATACTTACGACGGATCGAACTGTGACATAGGCCATTTCCGTGTGTCATTACTTCGTCCATAATTACTTCGTACAATACGCTTTCTTGTAAGTGCGTGCGTGCACCATAAATTTTTCGTGTCACTACAACCCTACAAGCATGGCCACCGTAGCAAATGATGAGAGTCAATACGGAACAGCAGTAGACTTTTGACAGTCTGTGATAAACTAATAAATAAAATATCACTTCTTACGATTTAACGCGGCATTAGAAAGCAAGTAATAAGTCATACATTGAAGAAGCTTGATAAGTTCTTTGACGCAGTATCAACATACAGAAACTGTGAAATGAAATGTTCAGTTGCAGTGGAGTAACGAGTATCTTTGAATATATTTTCTAGGCTTACACCCAATTTTCAGTTCTAAATTGGTCCAACTTCCAATTGCTATTTCAATTTTGCTCAATTTCGAATTTCGTTTCTGCATTTTAAGCATAACCTTATGCCCCTTACGTCGCTTCCGGTATTCTAAATATTCCTGCAGTAGAATAAAGGCTATCTAACGTCACTTTCATTGCTGACCGTTGTGAAAGCTTAATCTTTATTAGAAAGTTATGAAGAGGGCTATATTCGATGTTTCTTTGTAACAATTGACATTGCCAACGTATCGTACGTACGTACGCCGTACGTAAGCTGAGGTGATAATGGGCCTGTCGTATAGATCCTCGAGTCTCATCTTCCTACTGTTATGTGGAGAGTGGAGCAGTATCAGAATCTGCGACGAATTTTAGGTAACGAATAATGAAGTTCAGGTTCGATTCACTATTCATTACAACCTTATAATTACAACTTATCAAAGGTCTACTGCTGGCTTTAGAACTCACTCATACATTTCCTCATAGTAAGGACATTTGTTAATGAATCCATAGTTGCCAAAATGCGCAGGCGGATTGGTAACTGCAGTATTTTCTCATTATTTTTTTGTTACCAGGAAGATGCCACTGCCCATCTCCTGAGACTCCTGCATTTGTCTACTTTCTGCATGTCTTACTAGGTAAAATTCTGTGTATGTTCTCGCTTATCACCCTATTCTAGAAAAAAATAAAATCTTAAATATTTTAGTTCTTACATCGGTTTAATGTTTGTTTTTTTCTTATAACTACAATATAAAATATTCTTTTTAATTTAAATTTATAATGCGTCAAATAGTAACTTAATGCTGCTGTGTTTCGTATGGTAAGTGTAGAGAACCGGAGACCCTTTTTACTGGAAACGAGGCATTCCATCTGAGTCCTCACGGGTGACAACACATCTGCATTTTGATTCGTAATCGAATATAGATGTAGATGTCTATGAGCCACAGCAACCACTTATCATCAGGTGGTCTGTGTGCTCGTTTGTCACCCTATCCTATAAAAAAAAATTTAAATATTAATATTTAAATTCTAATTTAATTAAGTTATATTTTTAAGAACCTCATCTACTGTTTATTACTATAATATAACTAATTGAAACTAGTTAGACGGTCATTATCAACATCATCGTAATCATCATCATCATCGCTACCTAAATATAAAATGGCGATGGTGATTAGATATATACCGAAATAATTTTACTTAAAAGAGATTTTGGTGAGCTTTTTTTTCAGTTCGAAATTGCAAAATGTAAGCCCCTAAACAAACATTTTAAATCTATTCTTAGGTATACTTTAAACAAAAATTCCTTTGGCGCTATCGTAAAATATTTTAATCAAGGCCGAGATTACCTCGGATATTAAACCGCTGTTTACGTTAAGAGCTTTGAGTGTCACGCAACCAGAACCTTCGCCTTTATAGGCAAAGCTTTACCTTTAGAATATCTTAAGAATTTGTCGACACATTAGTGTGGAACTTTTGAAGGTGAGATATTGTAACGCGAATGTCTTGCGATAAACCATTTATGCCTTTTCTTATCTTAGGGTATATTTTAGTATATTTCTCAGCTTGATAGAATAGAATAGAACATTTTTTATTAAATAGATATTACAAGAATACTAATAGAAAGTCTTTTAAACTTTACAATTAGTTCGGAAAAAAGCGAATTTTGTACGAGACGACAATATTATATTTTATACAATTAAGATACTCTTTTTTTTTCATTTTTAGATTAACATAATCTGGTCCCGTTTCCGTTATGGTCAAATTTTATTAAAATCTTTCTAGATAAAATTAAAAATATCCAGTAAGACCTTACAACCCAAAATGAACCTGAACCCTGAACACAATTGAAAGGTGTGAGTTATAATCTTTAATCTCTTGACAAAATTTAAGAAGATTAATATATTATTTTAACTTTGACCCCTTTTAATACAGTGACCTGTTAAGACATATAGTAAGATAGACGCAGGTATCTCGGTAATGTATTTTGTAGCATTCCTTGAGAGAAGCCTAAGTTCAACAGTGGCCTTGTGAAAGGCTGTAATGATGATGCGGACGAATATCTGCACGTGAAGACATCAGGTGTAAAAAATAAATGATGTAATATATTATGTTAATACTAGAAACAAACATAAACTACTTATATTCGACTATAAGGAATTTGTTATTTATGTATGATTTTACAACAAAATCTCGATATTTATACAATGTTTGCCCAATTTGTTATTTTATTAGAGATTGCATCTATTCCATCCACCCAATAAATCCTGTAAAGCTCCACTGCTGTACGTAGCCCCCCACCACATATGGCTCATATTCGGAGGATTTTGCTATCGTTACCACGGTTGTTAAGCGGGTTAGTAACCGTAGTTTTGTTTTTACAGTTTTGAATTGTTATCAGGAACATGCTGCTACCCATTACCTGCATCAGTTTCGAGGGAAACGAGGCGATAAAGGTGTCGCCTCTCACCTTAACTTACCTATATAGTATAAATTCTTATTTATGAAAGTATCTAATAATAAGAATATATCCAAAAATATTTTGATTAAGGAATAAGATTTATATTATGAATATACAACGGAAACGTTGTCACAACAGTTTCGCTCTGACATCGGCTGTCACAGTAACATTATTCCGGCGCTGCGCCCCCCCCCCCACCCACGTGTTCGACAGGCGTGTAATTCTGACTGACGTGCCACCGGTATTTGAATATACTGTTGTGATACAGCACTGGTGTTTGCTTCGGTATTGTGTATTATTTAAGAGAAAAAAATAAATAATCTTGCAAAAATTGCCAGCTGCCATCCTGTCACCGTTATAGAATATAATGTTTTTATTCAATATAGATTATATATATTTCTTATTGAAAGTAATTTTTTACCTTACCACTGATTCGGAAAAAAACCTCTGTCCTGTGAAGAACCAGCAAGAAATCCAGCGGGTCTACTTTTTTAAAAATAAATTTTACAATGTGTATGGTTACAAAATATTTACAAAATTTATTTTAGAAACAGCTTAGCAACGACCACCTGACTCCCAGGAGTTATTATAAACCATACCATATAACAAAATTTATACAGTTTTGTTAAAGTAAAAATTTAACCTGGTAATAGAGAGACCTTTTGTATTTTATGGGACTTTGTTATAATAACGTATACATTGCCCCAATAATGAATTATGGACTCTGTGGAGTCAAGAAATTGGTATCACTAGCTTGTGTTTGCTTCTAGTGTTTACAGAGTGTATATTATTACTTTTCTTGCAGAAACTACCTTTGTTTTTGTGAAAATACATAAAATTTTCGTAAATATACTGAGGCCAAATTATATATATTTATTTTGTTTAATTTTTCTCTAAGAGACTCTCTCGGTTTTAGGTTGTAAATACCTTTTATGGCCCTCTTATGCAAAACAAAAAGTTTCTAAATGAGCTGCATTTCCCCATAGCGAAATCCCATATGAAATTATGCTTTCGAAATAAATGGAGTAAGCTGATCTAGCTTTCTCAACACTAGTGATTTTACAGCATGAGCTGCAGAGCTTAGTCTGCTTGCTTGTTTAGATATATGGGGGCCCCACTGAAACTTAACGTCGAGAGTGATGCCGAGAAAAACAGAGCTTTCAACAGGACTCAGCTCTTTCCATTTAAAAACACATGGTATTCGGACTTTTAACATTTGTTTAATATATTATAATTGCATATTGTTGTTAACGGTAAAATATAAATTAAAAAAAAATATTTCAAAGACATACGAAGTTCGCCAACACGTATTGGGACAACGCGGCGGATACATCCTTTCCCTAAACCCTCTCAGAAATGAGGGGAGATCTGTGCCCAGCAGTGGAATGTGTATATAGGCTGTAACTTTAACTAACTTTAATCCCATATCATCAAGTGGGTGTCGTAAGAAGTTGCAGAGGGATAATGAAACAATCTATGGGCAGGCACTTGCCTAATAATAAATCAAAGTAGTAAAAATCGCGGTTGCCAAACCAAACCGTACCAAATAAGACAAAATCGTCCACGAGGTAATCTCTGCAAGGGGGCTTATGTTTACGAGTAGACTTTTATAGAAAATAATGAAAATGTATTAACAGAATAAAAAGCCTATATTTTAAAAACATAACACATAAACAAACAGTACCCGGTTGACCGAGCTTTGCTCGGTATTTTTCACTCGGTTTTTTTAATTCGTGTGTTTTGGAAATTATATTTATATACAAATTACATACCGATGAAATACAAATAATATTTTTGATCTTAGCGACATAATAGAAAAAACTGAACTGGTTATTTGAATAAAAAAATCATGAGTGCAATTAGTTTAATTTAAATTTTCGTGTTTTTAAAAATACTAAAAAAAAACGGCTCGAAAAAATAGATTTTCTCAAAAAAGAAAGGAACTTGAAAAAAAAAATTAAAAAAGTCGGTCGGTCGGTCTGGGCTCGACCATTGGTATTACGATTTTGTGACCCCCCAATATATTGGTATACCAATTAAGCTATTTGTAATCATAAATAAACTGTCAAAATTTACCATCTTATTCTAACGATATTGTAGCAGTTTTTCATTGCCTAAAAACACGGACAAAAAGACATTTTCTAAAAATAAATCCTAGCTAGATCGATTTATTGCCCTCGAAACTCCCTGCACACAAAATTTTATAAAAATCGTTGGAGCCGTTTCAGAGATTCCGATTATATATATATATATATATATATATATATATATATATATATATATATACAAGAATTGCTCGTTTAAAGGTATAGGATTTACAAAATTCATTAAAAAGAAAAGTGTACAATTAACAAATTAACTACTATTACTAGTATTCACTGGGCATTATGCTCAGCGCATTTATATACAGATAATATGTTTTGTATTCAGATAATTTCACAATTATTTTAAAGTAATACTTACATTCGACCTAGATTAAAAATGTGGTTGCGCCAAATCATCAACTGTTCAATGCAGTAGCCATCTGAATAACCCGTGAATGAGATACTTTATTGAATTAATCAGTGCTGTATAATTTACAACTTCCACCGAATTATACTTTATTAATTATTGTTAAGCAAAATTACAATAATTTTGGTAATTTTAGTCTATGCCACGTAGTCACTATGGTTACAAAGATATTCGTGTAATATGATAAAGAAATCATTATTTCATAAAACTGATTAAACAAGCTTACAATCCAACTGAAGCTAAATGGCCATATATATGTTTTATACCTGTAGCCATCTTCAGCCAATTTCAAACAAAAAAAAAACTACAGATGCGTTGTCACCCCTGAGGACCAAGATAGAATGCCTCAGAGCCTGTAATTATACCAACTCTCCGTACTCTTCTGACTGATATACAACTTTACATTTACTGCTAATTTGCAGAAGAAATATGTAAAGGGTTGGTACTTACCATATGGACTCTTTGGTGGACAAGGTGTCCAACTATTTAGTAAAGTAGTAAAGTGTCAGATTTTAAATACATTTTTAATATAGTAATTCATATATATCTTCGAAAAACAAGTCCAGCTGACTAAATAAAGATTATTGAAGCCAAATTAAGGGTTAATAGATTTTTTGTCATTCTGCGTGTATGTCTGCGTCTGTTCACCGTTCACGCAAATCTCACGCACGAATTTCCATTAAATTTTGTACGTAGAGAATTAGAGGTTTGGAACAACTTATAGGCTACTTTTTATCTAATTACAGAACTTAAAATAAGAAGGTTAAATCTTTTACTTCCTTAAGATGTTAATTTTCTATTATATCCTGGAATGATTATTTTAGTTATAGGCGGTGGTTTGTTATAACAGGTGTTTTGTCAAATAAATATCATATTTATAAATAAAGTTGAAAATTAGTTTTTACTTTTGTATAATAATTTGAAACTACGCTGAGAATCTACGTTTCAATTTTCGAAACAACGTCCTTCATCATAAAATGGAAAAAGTTGTGTATTTTGGCACACGTGAAACGGAGTTTAAACGTTGAACACGTGGGGTCCACACAGACCCCATCCGTTTTTGCGCCAGTCACGCTGCTGAATGGCATCTTTGAAGCTTACTTTGTTTAAAGAACCTCCAAAGAAGATAATAGGGTATCTATAGTTAAATATAAGAGTGTAAAGTCACTTCATTGAAAGTCACAGGACGTAAGTTTACGGTTTTTTGCTCAGTTGTTCTATGAGTAGAACCGTCCTCGTAGACGAATGACACTTGAAACTAGCAAGTACCTCTGTTCAGAATACCAGAATTTTATTCCAAATCTGGTGAATCACACGTTTCTGAAAATGGGGTGACAAAATATAAAAAATCTGATAGTTAGAATGACAAAAATATTTTAATGACACCAATAAAGTCGAGAAAATCAACACAATAAATTCGAACTTTACATAAAAAGAGATAAAGTTACTTTTTAGTTCTAGATTGTTAGTGCTTCTATCTCTATGGTATCAGTGGGTCCAGTGAATCTCTCTGAAGTTGGGGCATTTGCCATTCTTCTACTGATTTCTTCATTAGTGTGGAGCACTATCGTATGAACGCGAAATTCACTAAAATAGTTTGAAAAAAGACAGCGCACTGTTACATGCTCGAGCATCCCCTTTTGCTCATGGAAGATGAGTAATGATGTTTCTTGCTGGAGATCTATTAGTTCTCTTTCCCATAGGGGTCTTCGACCAGATGGTCTATCCATCTTTTTCCGGAAGAAATTCTCTATCGTCATGAGAGTCCGAATCTAACGGAATCTGGGGTAGAAATAGATCTGCTTCATCGTCATCTTCAGCAAAGAACTCATCGGGAACGTTGTCATCATTTAGCAAAGAGGCATCGTCCTCTTTACTTTCTTCGGTGGAACACTCTTCGATTAGTTCTTCTCTCTCCTGCCGCTCCAGCTCAACCCTAATCCATTCCTCGTTCGAATATCCAGCCATCTTCCTAGAAGAATGTGAATAATTTATTGATTCCCAAAAAAATATTAAAAATAAAGGTGGGGAATGCATAACATTTTTGTTACATTGAAGTACACGTGGGGTCCCTATGGACCCTAATCACGTTTTTCAACATAAGAACCGAAATTAATGTGGATTACTTACCTTGAGGACCGAAGCGCTCTGCCCCGCGTCTCGAGCAATACTGAGTGGGAAGGTACATGAGGCGGCTCCTAGATGCTAGAAGGCGCCACTATGGAAGAAAAATGATACGTCTGGGGTACGCGTAAACCCCACGTGTGCTACGGAGGGTTAATAAAAAAGTATCAATAACTTACATTTATACGTTTAAATAATTCTATCATTTATTTTTCAGTTTTTTCGTTATTTCATTTTCAAAGGGTAATAATTTAAATAGATACAGAATAGTGACGACTATCAAAAATATCAAAACAAAGTCAGCTATGTAACTTTACTTTTCTTTACCTCTAATTTATAAATATTTTCAAACATATTAAAATTTTCGTGACAGTTCTGGTTTCATAGCCCACATGAGTAATATAACATATATAAATATGGAACAATTATTTAATTATCAAAGAAACTTACTTTACTAAAACAAAGGTTTATTTTATTTCACTTCTTAAAGGCGGTAGTCAGCTGATCCAAAACGTAAATTTCATACCACGTAAGCTATGTTATATGTTTTAGCAAATATTTTAATAGTAATTTAAAGTATCGATTTACCACGTTCTCGGCGGTAAAGCAAAACATAACGAGGAAACCTGAATATCTCAGAAGTGCCCCAGTTGAGGTGGCTGATCTGACCCCAATGCAGGACGCGTTAGGATCAGCGCAGCGGATATATTTTGGCCATAAATTCTCTGTGGTCTGTGTCCATTACTGGGATGTATGTCGGCTGCTACTTTTTTACTTTTTTTTTTAATTCTATTGTAAATATAAAAGGTAGCAAAGTAGAACTCACTATCGTCATCGTTACAGCCTATCGAAAATCCACTTAACTGAACATAGATAGACCTCCCCCATACATTCTCAAATAGGCTGGATATTTACTGTTGTTGCTACGCTTAGCAGATGGTTTAGCAACTGCAGCTTTTATTATTTTATTTGTTGTAAGAAATATGATGTGATCTCCTCTTAGTTACCCTCTGTTGCCTCATACGACATCCACGTGATAATATAAGGTGGCAGATTTTCTTTCCCCGCCACAACATTTTTTTTTCTTTTTTTTTTTTGAAAGGTTACCCCTACACTAAGATTTTCTCTTGTATTGTGGGGGCAGTTTACAAACATAAATTGCACAAGGACCAACATCCAGACTCGGAACAACTACTTGTAGGCCATACAAATACTTGTTCCGTGCGGGATTCGAACCCGCGACCCCCAGCGCAGCCACTCATTGCTAAGCCACTGCGCCAAGGAGTCGTCAAAATTCTTCCCACGTTCACCGTGAATAGAACTTAATTTGGACTAAAACTTATCTTAAGGATTTTATCGAATTTAATTTTAACTTTTGTTTAATTCCCGATGTTTCAGGCATTTTAAAGCACCGATGGTGGTAGCTAAGGTGTTTGACGTCCAGATGTCATAGATACACGTCGTCACGTTTCACGAAACCTACCCTCAAATTTTAATTATTAATGTTTGGTCCGATTTTATACGTGGTAGAAACATGCTGCATTTATATTAGTAGCATAGTTGTAATACGAATGGATCGGCTCGACCGGGGAAGGACCACACTCTCACAGAATATCAGCGTCAAATATTACGAGGGTGGATTGAAAAGTACTCGGCCTAACACAGATCCATTCAATTCTAAAAATCAAATCTACCCACATTATTTAGTTCAGTTCAGACTAGTTCATTGTGTGAAGTTCGAAACGTGTGCGATAATTAGTTGTGATTTTATAAATTTATTAACAAAGTAGTCGGACATAATTTCCGCGAATGGAGCAAATCGAGCAGCGTGCCGTCATTAAGTACCTCCATAAGAAGGGGCTATCATCAAAAGCCATCCATGATGACATGATCAGTACATTAAGCGATTGCGCTCTGTCATATTCATCGGTCAAAAAATGGATAGCAGAGTTTAAGCGTGGTAGAGAGAGTGTGAAAGATGAACCCCGCTCTGGAAGGCCTTCGACGTCAACTACTGACGAAAATATTAAAAAAAGTACTTGATTTAATAATGGGAGACCGCAGATTAAAAATTAGAGAGATAGCCGAGATTATAGGCATCTCTTATGAACGAACTCAAAACATCATTGTCAACGAGTTGGGTTTCCACAAGGTGTCTGCGAGGTGGGTTCCGCGACTGCTTTCGGTTGAACAAAAAAGGACGCGATTGACTATTTCACGCGACTGTTTGGAGTTATTTGAAGCCGATTCAGATGATTTTTTGAATCGTTTTGTTACCATGGACGAAACATGGGTTCATTACTGTACACCGGAAACAAAACAACAATCAAAACAGTGGAGAAGACCTGGTTCACCACCCCCTAAAAAGGCTAAGTCGATTTTGTCGGCAAATAAGGTGATGGCTTCAGTATTCTGGGACTCGAAAGGTGTGATTATGATTGATTATCTTGAAAGGGGTCAGACTATAAACTATGATTACTACTGCACCTTACTACGTCGTTTACGAGAGGAAATAAAACAAAAACGTCGAGGAATGCTCAGAAGAAAAGTCCCGTTTCATCAAGATAACGCCCGTGTTCACACGTCAGTACAGTCAATGGCTGAAATTCACAACTGTGGCTTTGAACTGTTACCGCATCCGCCGTATTCACCTGATCTGGCACCATCAGACTTATTTCTGTTCCCTAACCTAAAAAAGCACTTGGGAGGTCAAAGATTTTCGACAAACGACGAGGTCAAAGCAGCTGTAGACGCATATTTTGACTCTAAGGAAGAATCATTTTTTTTTCAACGGTCTAAATGCTTGGAAGGAGAGGTGGCAAAAGTGTATTGAACTTGATGGTGATTATGTAGAAAAATAAAAATATAACTGATTTAGTATGTGTTTATTTTCTTGGTTAGGCCGAGTACTTTTCAATCCACCCTCGTATCCTAATGCTGCTATGTTACAGCCGAAGACATGGATAGGACATCGGAAATCCGAAGACATCGGAAGACACATGTCCGATTTAAAAAGGGTAGGTGTTTCTAGACATATGATATTAATGCAATTCTGAAAAACTTATTTATTCACATGTTTCTGTAGCATATTATAACTTTGCTAAACGTCACATACATAATCATCTAAGTCTGATAGTCTTTATAATTTAAAAAAAATCTTTGACCAGCAGATATTTTCGTTAAATTGGCACGGAGCAGCACTTAATAATGTTTATAAATTGAAGCTCAACTGAATGAAGCCGCAAATAAAAAATAGTAAAGTAATAATCACATATCAAATAAATGTAATATCACTGAAATAAAACTTTCAAAAATACAGGGGAAGTGGTTTATAATAGACAAACCCTAATGTGGTACCTAAGAGCTCCTTTTAGATAAAAAACTATGTTTAAAATAGTCCTAACGACTATAGTGAGGGGGCGCCATCCGTATGATAGTTGTATCTTGTGATATTGCGTCTTGAATTAGATATATTGATTAGCTGCGATTAATTTGATACGTCTTATCGTTTTATATGATAGAGATATACTACTGAATATTAGGGGTCTAATAACAAAGGCGGCAAAGTCCCATATAATGATATAGGACTTTGCCGCCTTTGTTATTAGGCCTTTGTTATTAGACATATTATGTCTGCTGGGATTGTATCGTACCTAGGTATAACATGTGTCCAGTGATAGTCATTTTGATACTAAATGCAACAAGCATTTTAAATTAACACATATTTTGTGGTGAATGAAAACCTTATGAGGATGTCTGCATCTCAAGAAATCAGTTAACGAATATCAGCAAAAGCACGGAATCTGTAAATAATATATTTTATTTTTTTGTGTGTACTTTACTAAAAAAAACTTTTAAATAATACATAACACAACTTTAAACAACTAAAACTAATGTAAAATTAATTCACATTCTGAAGTCTTTAATTTTATTAACATAACGTTTAACAACGAGTGGAGAATGTAAAACTATTTTTTTCTTTTTAGTTATTTGAAGTAGCTTTTTTCATGCGTTTGGGTAGATTCAGGAATTTCCAAAAAAAAACTATTTTAATTTCGTCTAAATAGTTTAATTAAACTTCATTCCTTTTCTGTTAATTTAAATGAGAGCGACAATTAAGTATAACTTAAAAATATTATCAGAAACAGTTGTGAGGATATTAATACAAAAAAAGAAAAACATACTTCCGAACAGTTAAATTTCTCCTTTTTCTGAAGTCAGCTTAAATGTCAGATAAAAGTGTTTTAAATTCTATTTATTTTAAATTGCGAGGACTCGTCGAGTTGTCGACAACTGCGTGGCTTAATAATGGTTCCCTAGCGGGAAGCAAACGAGTGAGCGAGAGTAAAATTATTAAAACATATGAAAATTTGTAACAGGCAAAACACGAGGATAAGTCAATGTCAAACGATGATATAATGTGATATATTAGGAAAAGAAAAAGATAACAACATTTTTAATAAAGATAGATATCTCCCGGAAATCATAAATCGACTTATTATAGGCGCCACGTAGTACTTAAATTATAAATAATACGAATATAGCAACTTTTGTAACTCAAAAACACTTAATTTCTACAGTAATTCCGTATAAAGTTGAATATTTTTCTGGTTCGCATATCCACCTGATGGTGAGTACGTACTTAAGCAAATGGACGTCTGTGGTAATCTTCAGACAAAGAAGGCCACAGATGCTATGTGACCCCTGAGGACTTGGTGAAATGTCTCACAGAGAAGCAGCGTTATTAGTGTTACAAAGTAGTATCTAATAATACAAGTAAATAAAAAAGGGGTGGAACACTTAGACTATGTACAATCAGATGATCAATCAGATGATCAATCAGAACATGAACATGAACAATGATCCAAATAATCATCATCGAAACAACAAGAGTCATGTTACCAACATTTAAAAAGACTTGAGATCTTGATTATTCCATGTCCACTGCATATACACTGGTCTTACTCACGGAATTCGCAAAATTAATTGGCAAATATGAGAATAGAGACCAAAAACCCATAAAAGAAAACTTTAGGAGTAAAGATTTTCATAATAAAATCCTCCCTCATATAGTCATGACTAAACACTATTGTCAATATCAATCAGTACTTGTATTTAACAGATCACTTATTGATTTAAAAAGTTTGTTATACAAAGGTAGCTTCAAAAATACTTTAAGAATGTTCCTAATGGAATAATGTTGTTATAGTGTTGCCGAGTTTTTCGAAGCTAATGCTATAATAATATAGCCTTCAATGTTTTAAGATTTTTGGAGACGTTTTAAAAATAATGGTGATTTTACGTGACAAGTATTGTTATTATTACTTTGTGATATTTTGTGCATTATTTTATTTATAGTGAGATTTGTCTTATAATTTTTATTGTAATTTTATATAATTGTAAATTGATTGTAAAGCATTTCAATATTTTTCATGAATTATTCAACACAATTTCATCATAATCATGCTTACAGCCCTTCACAAATTCACTGCTGAACATAAGCCTCCCCCAAGGAATGACACAAAAGAAATTTGCATGGATCAAAATAAATTTAAAAAAGGAAAGAAAAAAAACAGCTTGTATTTATAATTAATACTTGATCTTTTACTAAAACACATCAGAGATGCACAGTTGCTTGACATCGAATATAGCAGCCAGGCTAATCAACCCTAAACGGCAATAAATAATAAATATCCTGCTGCTACCATAACACAGAAGGCGAAGGTCTGAAGACAATATTTATTTCCTAATTATCCCCGGCTACTGAGATACTACGGGCTGCATATCGATGCGAGATAATTTGACGTATATATTTAACTTTCTATTATAGAAACAAGAATCAGCCGCAAATATCATCAGCGCCGCATCGTCTTCACACGTCGGCTATCTTCATGTATCCGTCGACCATTATCAAGCCGTTTCTTCAACGCCGCAGCTTCGCTTCTTCTTGCTGTTCCGGAGCTGTGTCCCACACCGCCGCCGCTCGCCGATTACGCGCGCGCGCCGGTCCGACCACTTTTATAGACCAGTCCAGCAACGCAGCCACGAGAAGATACACGAGTCTCACGCCGGCAAATGGAGCGTAAATAATAGTTGTATTTTTGATTAATCTTTATTGGTATTTTTGATTAAGGTTTATCGGTAGTATGTATGAATTGTAATTGGCTAGGCAAATAAAAATTGTTACTATTGGTAAACTAACGACGTAGCCGGACATATAAATATAGGCAGGGTTGACCAAAAAATTAATTCCATACTCCATTCGTCTGCACATCAAAAAGTAGTTTCGTTTCTCCGCCACTAAACCACTCGGAGTCTGTTAATAGTAGACGTCATATCACCACTATTACATCGAATATAGGTATTATGCTTGTATCTACCATGCGAGCCCATCACAACACCAAGTGTTTGCTCGTAGAGCTCTCATACTGCGTATTATGCGAGTATGTTGTTTTGTTTTAGCTTCATAGTCACAATTATCATGCACGTACGTAGTCTAGATAGAAAGGCATGGAAATAGTTATTAAACATCAAAACTGACCTTAGTTTCACTGTCAGCAAGATGTAGGTCTTCTCTGCAGTAATAGTATTTTTACCAGGTGTTGAGATAATTTATAAGTTGGTAACTTCATTTGGTAAATCTATTTGGTTGTTAGATCACTATATCGGACGTAGTGGAGCGTTTAGTTAGTGTATTTTGGGTAACCTATACAAATTGGGTAGATTGGCAAATGATGATATTAATAAATTCACGTCAACAATAAAAATTTTGAAACACTTCCTTATTTGATTTAGTAGTTATATGCGTATTAGTTGTAGAGTCTGTTTTGAATGTATTTTTGCCCGAAAAAGTTGTTTTTTTTTAACTATCCGTTTACAACCGTTGCATTTCTTTTCCGCGAATAAAGAGTTTATTAATAAATAATTGTCATCATTTACCTTCTTTTTTGGCTTAATACGTCGTTAATACGCTGGCCAATTAATATTAAAGAAAGCAACATGAATTTCTAACTAAATTAAAACAAACTAACTCAACGCAAAGATAACGCTCACAAAATTTTGATCAAAACCAAAGTCACTCGGAGTTTTGTAATGAGAGTTGTTTTACAGGTCAGATCGTCATATTCCCAAATGAATCCATGCGAACATATCTGCTTACTCTATTCAAAATCGTTACAAGCAAAGGAGATAAAGACTTTATTTTTGCCAAAATACATCTTGAAACAGTAAAGCTATACAAGTAAAAATTTAAAATAATTTTTTTCCTATTTAATGCAACTTTTGAGTAATTCTTGAGGTTTCCTTTTATAGTGAGAATAATCTGTCGGTCTGTTTTTCCACCCAAATATAATCTTGCGTTTTCAAGGCAGGAGTGAACAGGTTTTTGTTACGCTAAGACAGCGTGATTTACCATCTTGGGCTTCATCCCACCTACCACCGGGTTATTGTGGTCATGCTTATAACAAGTTAAAACGATATTAGTACTCTGCGAACACCAATGACATTGTTCAACGCAATTTACCCAATAATATGTGTACAGTAATAATTAAGGTTTGTGTTTACGAATTATAAACATTTATCTTAGAAGGTAGGTTTCCTAAAAGCTGCGTATATTTGTCATCCAATTAAGTGATCGCGTAATCTGGCGTCTGAAGTCTGGAGGACGTAGAAGATATGATCAATTTATTTGAGATAAAATATATACGTAGTATTAAAGTTATTTAAGTTTTGTAGTACTTCATCAATATTATCTTCTTTTTGGTAATATTACTCATATCATTTTGTTCCTTATAGAATATGTTTTAATCCCAAAACCGTTGTAAAACTATTTGATAGAGCCACGCTATAGTTACATAATGGTACAAACAATATACTCGTAGCTAGCACGAGTGCGTCTGCTCGACCGGGAAGGACTACAGACTCACAGAATATATCCCGTGGGAAGTGAAGGGGGGGCATGCCTCTGCTTTTTGATTTTCCTTGATTTTGACGTATCTAATTTTTTTCTTTGTGTTTTATACATATAGAGAGGGGTTAAGCCTGGGGATTTGTAACACAGGTTTTGAAAAAAACCGCCGTGGGCGAGAGTGACTCACATTTAAAAAGTAAAAGAAATACGATTTACTTACATTAGTTGTTAATGCGATAACTTAAATAAATTAAAACTAAAATAACTTTAAGCATTTTATATTTATCGTGTTCTTATGTAATATTACAATTTATTTTTGAAAATTTATTAAAATACATCAAATAGGAAAATAATGCCAGAGTAATTAAAGGCATAGAGAGAGTTGTAAAAGAACAAAATTCTTATAGCTTAACTCTTTATACAAATGAGGTTTAACATGGTACACAATAAGATGGCTATATTATTCCCATCTTCTTTCTTTTACAAGGCTGTTGCATTTTTCCATTCCATAAACGCTCCTATTGATGTGCCATTAGCGAATAAAAAACGTCGATAAATTCATTTAGTCTATAACTCAGTAAAATTATAGATTTTTATTAATTCTCTTCATAAAATTTATTTATATTAATGAAAGTTTATGGAAGCTTAATCTGACAGCTTACAACAAAAAAGCATCAAATTATGTGGAATTTCATTTTATATCATTATATAAATCAAAATATATCACGAAAAGGTCACTATGAAATGTACTGAAAATTCAGCCGGTATATTTCCGCGAAATTTATACTTGGTAGAGCCGTGCTGCTGCTATATTAGTTTTATAGTTGTAGCACGAATGGGTCGGATCAACCGGGGAAGAACCACGCTCTCATAGAACACCAGCGTAAAATAGTAGCGTAATACTGTAGTGTTTCGTATGGTGAGTATAGAGAACAGGAGACCCTTTTTACTGGAAACGAGGCATTCCATCTTAGTCTTCATGGGTGACAACGCATCTGTATTTTGATTCGTAATCGGGGATAGATGTAGATGTATATGGGCCACAGCAACCACTTACCATCAGGTGGACTGTGGGCTCATTTGCCACCCTATCCTATAAAACAAAAAATTAGGGCAACCACTATCCTATAAAACAAAAAAATTATACTTAGACTTATTATGGATTTCAGAGGTAATAATGACTGTGTTTGTTTAATCTACACTTGGCTTGTACAATAACAGCGGCACGACATCGGTCTGCCTTTTTTTTGACACTAGATCACGACTACCAATAAATCGCTTACGAACGTACTACTCGTTTTCTCTTTGCTTCTTCAAAATATTATCCATCATTGATTCAATAATTACAGCCTATCAAAAGTCCACTGCTGAAAGTAGCAAGAATATTTGCTATTTGCACTTTGCTATCCCTTAGCGAGTGGTTTGGCAGGAATCCTAACCACTTGATAAGAGATGGAACTAAGACCTATAGTATATTCCTGGAACTATACCATATTCCTGCTCTAAATTCAAAACTTTTCTTCCAAACCGATAAAGCGTTTCAGAATATAGTCGATTGATTTTCGATAAGAAAAAGGTAAAACTACATAAATGAAAATCAGTTGCAGCATGTATGAAAAACCTTCATTTGAGAACGACTGGACCGATTTTGATGAAAACTCACACTCACAATTGAACCCATACCGGGTCCAGTAAGTATTAAAGTTTGGATTATAAACGAGATCCTACTAACTTATGTACCGTGTGTCTGTCAATGCTTAACATTCATACCTCTCTAACTATTAGTTTTTAAAGTTTGCGAAAGTAATATTTTCAATGTAATATAACAATCATCATCTCTTATTTTAGAAAACAATTTACTTGATCGTTCGAATAATAATACGTGTGGTTCTACATTTTTTTATATGTTAGACATATGATAAAGTAATAAACATTAATAACTAAATAAAAACGAATGTATCGATGTTGTTGCTGCTAACATTTCAAACGAAATCACTATAGATTAAAGAAGTTGTGGCCTTAGAAGGAAAAGGGGAGATCTCCCGCCGGACAAGGTGTTCTGCCCGGGGAGCGGCCAACGTTCCATGTGATAGTTCGGAGATGTTTTATATATACTGTTTATGATTCGGAACTTTTTGGTAGCGTGATTTAGGCTTCGATGTGTTTCGCTTGCGGCGCGATGACAGCGCCGCCACATCACCCCCTTGCTAAGACCGGAGGTCGACAGTGCAGTCCGATTGCCGGTGCATCCTTAATGCCGGCGGGGAATGCACGCTGTATGCGTAAGGGCAAGTGACACCGGTGAGAATGATATGCCGATGTGTAATGCAGCCATACTACGCACTGGCAAATGATGCCGGTGAGAACGACGTGCCGGAGCAAGTGCCAGAAGTCTGCCTTATAAATCTGCGGTGAGTTGAGATGAAGGCAAGTTGAACTGGTTTGCAGGAACTGAAGATTGACTTGATTGACTCAATGTATGTAGAATTGTAGCTTCTCTCTAGTTTCGTTCCGTGGGTTTCGTGAGAGACTGCGGTATAATTGTACCATGTACGTCAGACGTTAAGATACTTAGAACGACGACTAGCAGCAGCATGATCAAAATAATATTACAATTTTTATAGTTCCAAATACAAATATAATCATTACAGCCCTTCACAAGTCCACTGCTGAACATAGGCCTCCCCAAGTAATGCCACAAAGCACGGTCCTGAGCCACCTGCATCCATCGACTTCCTGCATGTCTTACCAGGTCGTCACTCCATCTAGTGGGGGATCGCCCTACACTACGCCTACCGAGTACGAGGCTTATAGCTCGAAGAACCGACAACCGTTGGGGAAAAAAGGTTCTCGAATACAAACATAAATTAAAGTAACTCACGACAAATATTATAGCATAAAAAATAAACTGAATAAAATATAACTGATTTTCAATCCACGCCAGAGACAAGGGCTTGATAAAGTATACATAACGAATCACTATGCAAGATGGTCCTTGGCGCAGTCGCTTAGTAATGATTTGCACTTCTAAGGTCTGCGGGTTCGAATCTCGCAAGATACAAGTATATGTATCGCCTACAAATAATTATCGCGAGTCTATATGTTTTATTTTAAAAGAAGAAGAACTAATTACTCATCAAACTATATTAATTACCAAACTGATCACGTCGCCGTGATGGCAAATCTTTTCACAAACACCAAATTTATAAATACAGTCATAATCAGCATTATTATTTTAAAAGAAGAAGAACTAATTACTCATCAAACTATATTAATTACCAAACTGATTACGTCGCCGTGATGGCAAATCTTTTCACAAACACCAAATTTATAAATACATAAACGAAATAACATTAAAATTCCCCGTACACTCATTATAACTAAATCTTATAATAATATACTTAATACTTTTTGGAAATGTCATTTTGTTTTCGACTTCACAGATAATAAATTTATTTCGTTCGAGTGGCTTTCGTTATTATACCAAAACATCTAATATCTTTACAGAAAAACAAATAACAGAAGAAGAGAATAACATTTGAGGTCACCAAGTGATTTATTTCGAACTCGTCTAGAGATTACGAATATCTTGATTGTAATAAAATATCGGCTTAAAATAATACACTAGTGGTTTCTTAATTAATTTTTAAGAGCAAAGACATTTTAATTTGGATTCTTGTTATTCTTTTTTTTAAGGTTACCTAAATACTAGGATTTTCTCCTGTATCGTGGGGCAGTTTATATACATACATTTCATAAGGACATACACATACATTTGACACACGTATTTATTTAATACATTCACAAGCCCGCTGCTGAACCTCCTCCTCCTGCCTCCCCCAAAGAACGCCACAAGCACGGTCCTGAGCCACCTGCATTCATCCACTTCTTACATGTCTTACCAGGTCGTCACTACATCTAGAGGCAGGCCTCCCTACACTTCAACTGCCGGTACGAGACTGCCACCCGAGAACCTTTCTTCTCCATCGGTTGTCGGTTGCTCGAGCTATAAGGCCGGCCCATTGCCACTTCAGCTCAGTTGTATTTGATTCATTTTATTTATTACAAGTCACCCGCCCCGGCTCCGCTTGGATATGATCTGTTTATGTAACGATTATGATTTAACGTTATTTATAAGATAATCGAAGACCATTTATTTCGTCGTTTATTTTTTAGAGCTTCAAAATGGTTATTTATGTATAAATTGCATGTAAATAACCATTTGAGCTCAATATAAGCCAGTTATTCAATATTACATTTCAATTTTATATTTATCTATAGACTAGAAATCTATTTATATAAGACTGAAGACAATCATCTAATATTAACATTTATTTAACTTTTTTTAGATTTTCCCAAAACATGGAAAATATAACATACAACACTCATTTTTCATTACAATCGGTTTAACATTCCGAAGACCAGTCGGGACAAACAGACGGACGGAAAAAGTTGTTACGTCTAAATGTTTTTTTTTTTTTTACCTGGTGTGGTCATGCTACAGTTATATTGTTGTTGTGGCACAAATGTATCGGCTCGACCGGGAAAGGACCACGCTCTCACAGAATACTAGCGTAAAATAGCAACTCGATGCTGGTGTGTTTCATGTCGTGAGTGTAGAGAACTGGAGTCCCTTTACAATAAAAATGAGGCATTTAACCTTAATTTTAAGGGGACAACACAACTACATGTTGATTCTTTACCGAGGATAGATGTAGATGCCAATGAACCACGGCATCCATTTACCATCAGGTCGACTGTGTGCTCGTTTGTCACACTTATTTTATAAAAAATTACACGCAAACAACATTCTGATCTTAATATTAGCCAGTTATTTCAATATTACACTTCAACTATAGTCGTTATTACAGCCTACATACGTCCCAATGCTGAGAACAAGCCTCCCCTCATTTCTGAGAGGGATTTAGGGCAAGGAAGTGTCCGGCGCGATACCCCAACGCGTGTTGGCGAACTTCACATTTCTTCGAAATATTTTTTTTCTTATTACTCAGACATGCAGGTTTAGTCACGATATTTTCCTTCACCGCCGAGGGCGTGATGAATCCGCATTTAAAATTGCTTTTAACTATTTCGTTGGTACCGGCGAGAAAGGAACGCGGTGTGCTCGCGTACTGTGAAATTTACAGCGAGCACTAATCATCTGAGCTAGCTAATTTAATTATATATAGATAAAACTGAATAATTTCAACTTACTGCGACTTCCTTAGTTTATACGTGAAGACGGCAGACGAACGCGTCCTATAATATTTTTCTCTAAATACTCGTAAAAAATGATCCATTAAAATCAATTTGAAGAAACCTTATTTTCTTTAAATTTCTTATTTTGTTACTGGATTCCGTTGTGTTAATAAAATTCAATTATTAATCGTCGGTTCCGTGAAACGGCGGTGTAAGAATTTCCACTAACACATATCCACTAACTCCGTGGGTGTCGTAAGAGACGACAGAGCGAAATTGAAACACGTGATGGACAGCAGCGTCGTTCTAATATAATATAATAATTAAATTAATATTAATAAATAATAATAATAATTAAAGAATAAGAAAACTGCGGTTGCCACCGCGTGTCAGGCGTGGTAACTGTGGGAGTAACTATGGGATAGAATAACTCCTATGTGGCATCTATGGGGATGCGTAATATGTCCAGCAATGGTTGACTTTAATAGACTGTTATAAAAAAAACATATACATAAACATAAGAAGTCACGCCTGTCACCCAGAGAGGTGCATGACTTGCATGTCTACACGAACAAAACCACCGAAACAGTTATGAATGCATGAGATATATGAAATATACTCGCAGTTATACAGCTATCTAATTGAAAGCATAAGATTATTCTGGGATTTCTCATCGTCACCTTTTACGACACTCACGGGCGTAATATGTTGAATCGTACAGGATAAGCAAATAAAACGAGGTATGTATATAAGGCGCCTTGTGTACGAAAATCAAATATTCAAAGGGAGGCGCGTTCAGTGACACCGATACGTTCAACTCTAACAACAAGGCCCTTGTCTGATTGCTCTGGAAGTTGTTATTCATTTCAACTGGAAATTAATTTAAATATTTACGGTTAATTTAGTACGTATAATTCAAATTTACTTTCATTAAATTTATTCAAAAAAATGTATGTGGTGGACCGCCAATCATTCAGATGGTATGGATGGTATGGAATCACGAGTTTTGTTGCGTTGTGCGATGATGAATTTAAAATAAGAATTATTGCTCACCTTTATTATGTAATATGTTGTTCTTCTTCCTACTGATATATAGCGCTATTGAAATCACGATATTCCGACCAGACTCACAGACAAATTAGGCACAGTACCAACAGATTTACATGATTTTCACTTCTAGTAAGTCCACCAATTTCCTGATTCCGGTCTACTACTGTGAATTTCTTGACAAAAAAAAAACAATAATCAAACGTTTTCTCTACCCGGGCTTCGAACCCGGGATCAAGTGATTTGTGTTTGTCTACTAAACGCTCACAACTACTATCTCAACGAAGCAGTCTAAAAGGGTTAAAGAATCTACTCGTAATAAAGATAAACCTGACGTCATTAATAAGCTCAACGTACGTACCATAAAACCTGGACGAAAAACCGGGTTATGAACGAAATTATGCAAACTGTGAGGATATTATCTTTTTTTTTAAAGGAGAACAATTATAAATTCATGGCAGGTGAATCTCTTGCAATTCAAATAATATTGCACGTAGCAGAGCTTCATTAAACTGTGTTACACGATTTAGGTGTACATGAAAATTCTAGTTATAATCTGATGTTTAAATTCCTGCTGTACTGCTGAGGTTTATTGCTAATTACTGTTTAATATTTTGAAGAGGTTTAAGTATAATAAATTTCAACGCATGCGTGAAACTCAGCAAGCATATATCGATTATTGTTTGTTTATTTGTTGGCGCTTTTTTACCTATAACAAGCCAGTGCTGGTTTATAATCCCACCAGATGGTAAATGGTGATGAAGCCCTGCTTTTGTGTAACAAAACCACGTTGACAAAGAATTCGGGACCACGCTTGCAGAGAATACGTGCGTGAAATAGTATGTGATGGTAATCGGAGACATTTTATATTTTTACTAGTGATTAGGTTTAGACATTCCATCTTTGTCTTCAAGTTTGATAAGTAGATGTTGTTGTCTATGAATTTTCTTTTCATATTATAAACCCGTGATTGACTACAGTCCTAACTGGTAGCAAGTGGTGGTTAAGCCCTAGTTACAAATCGCACTGCCTTAGTTTAACAAAAGTCTAATCGCTCTTTGTTTGAAGACGCAAAAGACAGGCGCCGGCAAAATATTTTTTCTATACTGTACGTATAACGAGAGACGAAGGAAACCGTTTAGTTCGAATGCGTGGAATATCGACAACAATGGCGTGAATAGCCACCAACACCTTGGTTGTCGGATACTAGAGAGCGAGTTGAGAGTGTAATATTTATAAGAGAACTTGCACTTTGAATATATTATTTAAAATATGTGATAATACGTGTACTTTACAAAGAAAGATGTAGAAAGAATAAGAGGATCGACATTTTCTCTTATAAAGATTTACGTTTAGAAGACGCCATAATTTAATTACTCCATAAATAATGGTGTTTGAAACAGAATGTATTAAACAATTTTTTTTTATAGAGACTAGAGAATAACGGACTTATATTTAAGCAAATGCGCGACACTCCAAAGCCTCGCGTATTTAATTACACTCATTTATTTTTTGTTCAAGTAGGTTTACGCTTTTAAAGCGATCACAAATGGTATATATATTTTTAAAGCAAAAATAATGAGAATTTTTTAAATGAAATAAGGGTTCTAAGGACTATGTGCACTTTATTATCCTTATTCTACAATTAAATGAAAGACATAATATCTCCGTCTCATTTGCATTAGTTGCTCTTTACCGTACTACGGAACAAGAAGGGGTGATCCACACCAAGCGTATGGCATCCATGAAGAATATTAACTTATTTTACAAGATGCACTCCATTCACAACCCTAAAAAACAGGAACTCACCTCCTATATATTTTTTTGAAATTTATGTAAATTTATACTACCTTTTGCATAAATTTTCCAGGCTATATTCATTTTTGGGCGCTAAATTTGAGCACACTTTACTTTTAAAAATTTTAAATGTCCTCGTTTTAACTAAAACATTACTATTTAAGATAATTCTGCCATTACACAGAAAATCGCGCTATTTTTTAACTTAAAAGATTTTATTAAAATACTTGAAAATATGATATACTTTGTTTTAAAATTAGTGAAATGCAACCAGCGTTCTTGATACTATACCACGGGAATTGTATGATAATTTAAAAACTCAAAGTTTTAGATTTTTTTTATTTTAACTTTACTTTGATTCTGGGAAGAACCTATTAATGTAGCGTTACGTAGATTTTCAATGAACAGTAAAGACCATTTATTTCATCAATTGTTTATAAATATCCAAGTTTTTAGAATAAAATCTAGCCCAAATCGCTCCCGGCATTTCTACCTGTTCGTCAAGTTTCATTACAATCGGTTTAGGCTTATCTGTCAGACACACAGACAGACGACAGATAAATTTTTAAATACGATTACTTATGTCATAATAGCATGAAAATAAGCACGTGGTGCTTAAACAAACCAGTGCATAAAAGAGCTTAAAACACACCATTCATTTCAATCTTACAGACGAGCACTTCAATTTTGCAAAAATGTGTAGTTTTTCATTCATTTAAGTAAATGTAACTGGAATTGTAATACAAACTCAGTTATAAAAACTTAGTTCATATTATATTTAAACCGTCTGCACTCTGCAGTCGATGTCCTTCTGCACGCGCTTTGAAACCTTTACAGGTGACTGATAATAATTTGTGAAATTGTTTAATAAATTATTTAAAACTTAATTTGTTTACCCTTTTTTCTTAAAATTTATATGGGATTCAGAATAGAATAGTCTATTTCTTTATTTAATATTATATATATGCAGATAATAGGTATTGGAAATGTTTTCTATGCCACTGCATTGGAAAATTCTTCTGTCCTGGGAAGTACTCTAAAGAAAGCGCCCTAATTTTTCTATAAAATATGTACAATTATTATTTTTAAGAATTTTCCGATAACCACTGAGTTAGCGATCAACTCATTCTTAAGGGTTATTTTCTATTCTCTATTATAATTTAATAATGAATTCCATATTACATTAATCCATTTTATACAGTTTCTGTTTCCTAAGATTTCTAAGCATTTTGATTGGTTCAGGGAGTATCACTTGTTAATTAAATAAGAATTTACAAAATTAAAGAGCCGAGGTAGCTCAGATGGCTAGCGCTCGCTGTAGTACGCTGTAGTACGCGAGCAAACCGGGTTCGATCCCCGCCGGCACCAATGAAATTTACCACTGATTTACCACGTGCTCGGCGGTGAAGGAAAACATCGTGAGGAAACCTGCATGTCAGAGAAATAAGGAAAAAATATTTCGAAGACATGTGAAGTTCGCCAACACGCACTGGGGCAGCGCGGCGGACAATTCCTTGCCCTAAAACCCTCTCAGAAATGAGCGGAGGCCTGTGCCCAGCAGTGGAACGTATATAGGCTGTAAGTAACTAACTAACTAACAAAATTAAAAATTAACGAAGACATTGCGTAAAATAACAAACAAGAAACCATAAAGTCAAATTGAGAAAGTCATCGCTTTTTAAAGTCAGCTGAAGAAGATGTCGGTGTCGTTTATCTATTTATAGAATTACTAATGTTTAAAAGTAGAAAATACTACAAGAGTGATGTAAGCATTTCATACGTCCATACGATCATCATCTTCATCATCATACCCTATCGAAATCCACTGCTGATCATAGGCTTCCCAACAACTTACGTCGTATGGAGAATATTTGTCATAGTTGCCACGCTTGGCAAGCGGGTTGTCTATCGCAGTTTTTTTTCTTGTTTATATTAGAAAGACGCTGCTTTTCATCTCCTGGTTTGTTTCCATCTGTTGTCTCACATGACACTCACACTAAACCATAAGGGATATTTCAGACCGCCACTGCACGGTTAATCTAACCCAATCGTGCTGATCCATACTTTATTATTTGAAAATTTACCACCTGTATCACCGGTATATAGCACAAATGGGTCATCTCGACCGGGGAAGGACCACGCTCTCACAGAATACCAGCGTAAAATAGTTGGTTAATGCTACTGTGTTTTGTATGGTGGGTGTATAGAAGCGGAAACCCTTTTTACTGGAAACGAGGCATTCCATCTTAGTCCTCACGGGTGACATCGCATCTGCATTTTGATTTGTAATCGAGAATAGATTCAGATGTCTATGGGCCACAGCAGCCACCTATTATCAGGGTGGCAAACGAGCACGTAGCTCGTTTGCCACCATATCCTATAAAAAAAAACTTATATTCGAGAGAAATTATCTAGTATATCTAAATGTTAAAACAACAGTTTTTTTTTTTACTTTTATAAAGTCAATGGAACATATGTTAGCTAAAGGGCGACAGGAATAAATTGAAGAGATTTTCGTAAAGCCTTTGTTGTTCGCAAAAGCTGGCACAGGCATGACTAGGTTTTTATTCTTCTTGTAGTTTTTGTTTATATAAGAAAACATTTTTTTAAAGAAAATACCTTATAATGATTTAAATTATTAACCATATCAAAGACCCTATATGGCGTAGGCATAGTCACCTAAAATCAATTCGATTTTTATTAAGCAAGAACTTTTTATTAAATAAAACGATTATACTGAGAGAACATAATATCAAGAATACTTGATTGACCACGGGAATAAGGTGATAACTACCATTCTGATTTTAAATGTGAAATGAAACTATTTTTTGGGGATTTTTTTCGTTTAATTTGATTCTCGACGTTTCGGGTACTTTACTGCACCCATGTTCGCGGGACGGATTGAGGTGTTTGGCGACCCAAAAAAGTAAAGTTAATGATGTATTCGCTATTGATGTTAATATCGTATTATTTTAAATTCAGTAACTTGAGAACATTAACATGAACATTAACCGCCAAATTTCGTGAACACACTACGTGGCAAACGTCCCGATACCATCCACACCATCTGGATGCTTGGCGGTCCACCACTGTACGTTTCAAGAGGAGTTTTCTTCCGCGTACAACCTCTCTGTGGAATAGTTTACCACCAGCGATTTTTCCGGACCGATACGACCTGGGCACCTTCAAGAAAAGAGCGTAATCCTTTCTAAAGGGCCGGCAACGCACCTGCAATTCCCCTGGTGTTGAGGTTGATCATGGGCGGCGGTAGTCACTTAACATCAGGTGAGCCGCATGCTCGTTTGCCCTCTCTTCTATAAAAAAAAAAACATCTTCCGATGCAGTCCTAAAGATTATCGGGGATATTATCTCACTCTGTCTTACACCTCTCTGCAGTTGGATAGGTTTCGTGACTTCTACATCTTAATATACTGGTTGCCAACCTGGAACCACTGAAGGGTTCTTAATTATAACGCAAAGAAGTAAAATCGGATCTATTATACCTAGTTCCGATTATAAGCAATTGCTTGGCTACTATCCCAATTTTTATAAGAGATGCCAAACGTGTCATAATGTGTCCATTTAAATAAGACTAGTATATTAACGTATTTTATATTCCTGACGTTTCAAATATTTACCCACCCAGAAGCACTTTAGCACCTATGGTCACGGGGGAACAGAGTTGTTCGACGTCTCAATGTGTAAACCACAGATACCTCCAAATTTTAATTATAAATTTTTGTTCCGATCTACGCAGTATAAACTTGTAGTATGTTGTAGTCTCGCAGTTGTATACTTGGGTGTGATTTAATTTCATTAATTATTAAATCGCAAGCAGCACCAGGGTATCATCCAGCCATCTCATCTATTGAAATTAGGATGTATTTTGATTTCGATAGCCTCGCGAAACATACTTGGGAGGAATCGGTGTCCTTTAGCGAGGATTTGTGGTCTATCAACTCTGAAGTAATGACGGGGCGATCCTGTACGCGTTCACAGACTGCAGACTTCCCGGAGCGTCGATTCTTCACATCAGTTATGTGTTTTTAATCTATAACGCAGGTTATTATTGATCTTTTTCTTTGTGCAATGTAAGGGAATCTACATTCACAATAAAGCTTGTACACTCCTGCATCTTGCAGAGAGATATTACACTTCACTGATGGTAAAAACTGACTAATATTCTTCGGCAGTTTAATGTATGTTTTAATGTGAGTATGCTTCAAGATGTAGCCAATCTTGCCAGGGACACCTCTGATATATGGCAGTACTGATTTTTAATCGAGGAAGGACGTAGATCTGTATGGGCTACAGCATCCACTTACCGTTAAGTCGACTGTGTTTCGTAGGCTCTTACACATAGCGGATTTTTTTTTTGGATAGATAAGCTTGAGACCTCGCTAGAGTTACGGAACAAACATACAAATAGTGGCTGAAATGTACGATATTTTTTCCAACAATTGGGTATTCAGAAGGGTCTTGATAGTTACTCGTACGTACGTGACGAAGCAGATCGACAAATTGGATAAAAGTGAGTTGAACGCGAATGACCAAACGAACACGGCCACTTTGTTGTTACGTTCTAAGCTCATGAAAAATCAACAAGGGTTCTCTAGCGAAAGCAATCAATTATTCAATGTAAGGCATGAGCGAAAATTACATATACTTTTTGGGTCGTTGAAAATCAAAAAATTCTATTCAATTATTTAGCAATGTATAACAATTAATACTTTATTTACTTTCACGAACAACTTAAGTTCGATATCCACTGGGCCTCAATTTGTTTATCGCAGTTGTAAGTGGTGATTACTACGTACTCGGCGGTACAAGAAATTGTTACTTGTAAGTCGGCTAATACGCATGTCAGTGTGACTCTTATCCGCCTTAAAAACAGATGATCAGAATGAGAGCAAAATCAGAAATGAGACGAGGCATATGCTCATCTGTAGGTCGTACATATAATATATTACTTTACCTTTTCTTGTTACGAGAGACATTGAATTTAAATTATTTACATTTCACTTTATATGAATATCTTTTTACGTCTTTTGACTTATCTTTTATTGAAATAAACAAAATCTATTTTTATAGAATGAGAGTGACAAACGAACACACAATCCACATAAAGATATTAAAATAATATTGTTGAAGGCCGCATAAGCCTGCTCGAATATTGACCGTCGATTGCTCTTTAGAAAATCACTACGAATATTTGCCCGTTTAACTTGAATAGATCCCACTTAGCATATAAATAGATCATGGAATCCGTCCCACTTATATCTACTCGTATCAGGTCATGGCTTTTGTGGCCGAATTTCATTAATATTGTCTATTTTGTATTACAAATATAAATATGTATTTTTTTAATTTTTAGAAAAGTAAGCAAACGCATGCATTTGATAGTAACTGTACGTTATAACGAATAAACACCTACACATTTCACATAAAGAAGTCCATAGATGAGAAGTTATTCTTTGAAAAATTATAGAATACCCATTAATTCATTTTTCTACTTAGTAGTTCCTCTGGTTAGTCAAATTAGTGTACAGCAATAAGAGCACAGTTATGAAACAGAAAAAAAATATGAGAGTGGCAACAGTCCTTAAAGGCTCCTAGGTTGAAAGAATGGTATTTGAAAAGCAGTTTTTTAATTAAAGAAAGAAAATTGGTTGCGCGGAAAAAGCAACGCGTACTCTCTCATTTTGGTCGGTTGTTTATTGTTTGCCAGTGTCTCGTTTTTTCCTATTCCGCATTCCATTCCTCACGCACTGAAAGGGGGGAAGCTAAAATATGTGGCGCGATTTTTCTCGCCAATGAAAAGCGCGCTGCGCTGAGATAGAAGTGGTAGAAGTGGCCAACCAATATAAGGACGCCCTCTGCCGCTGCTTGCCACTTTTTGCATAGTAGTTGAAGAAAACCGCTAGTTGTGATTGCACCTCTGTGGCAGTCGCGACACAGAAGAACCGCTTGTAGTAACCGCGTCGCGTGATGCAATTTGTCGTCGCGCACCGCCGCTTTTCCAACGCACCACAAGACCAGGAGCGTCGTCCACGAGGCCGCTAGGAACTCCACCCAGGTAGGTGCGTCCTTTTAATTTGTCTTGAACCATTTTATTTCCTTGTCGCATTTCTCTCCCTTAGCGGTTCAAGTGGAAACTCCTTCGAGACACTGGCAAAACAGTAGATTTTGGAATAGCGAGTGCATTGTCCAACCCTGCCGCGTGCCACGTCGGCCATCTTATTTTGGTTGTAAGAATCCGCACATACAGTTCACAAAGTAACATCTCGCGTAATAAGGTCAAGGCTTGACCTTGGAATCGAACCCGAGACCCCAATCGCCGAAAACATTTCTGGTCATTGGCCCCACCATTTTTCTGGTTCCTTCGAGCAGGATTCGAGGGCAAAGTCTGTGGCTCAACCAAAAAGTTTTTGGACTCATAAGCATAACGCCATATTGAATATAATTGTTTTCTTATTTTTAAGGTTATTAATAATAATAAAGTAACAAAACTGAGTCGCACTCAGCATTCGGAGTGGCGAACCACAGCCGCTGTTTTTCAGTGTGGCCCGTTTCGTTTCTTTCGAATAGTTCAAGCAGTGGTCTTAGTGGTCTAAATAGAATCTTAATACAAAGAAAAGTTAGTTATTTGATTAATAAATTGTAAGTCACTAGCGACCTCGGCTCCGCGAGGGTAAGATATATTATGACTGTAGTTAGATTTACTCTTATCGAAAACTATTTATTTTATGTTCTTTTTAATGTCCAAGTTTTTGCGATAATTAATGTTTCTCCAATCGGTTTAGCTATTCCAAAGTTTGAGCCGGACAAACAGACAGATAACATTTTTAAAGTGGATATTCATTACTTAATGACATTAGAATAACTTCTTTAGCTTAATATAAAGACATTTAAATTTTATAGAGAGGCACTTCAATTTTATTTATAAGTATATATTTTAAGTTAGCGTTTTTAAGTAATAAATAACTGGAATGAATTGCTTTTGAAGCGCGCACTATTAGTAATTAATAGGTATTTTATTTAAAAGTAAGTTTATATTACAATATTACATTTGCCATATTATGGATGAACTTTCTTAATGTAACTTATATTTACTTTGAAGCGAATCCTCTTGCGGTTGCTTGATTGAAATAAGGATAAACTTTCCAAGCAAGCCTGCTACGCTTTAAAAGTTTCTTTTAATAATTTCAAAACTGTATGATAACTTGGTTTTGTTGCATATTTCAGTTTTATTAAAATACTTTGAACCGCTTGATTGTTCCGTACTCTACTAATCACAGATCGTCTGATCTTGCGCCGTTGGTAATAATTTTACGCTCAACAGACGTCGTGGTAGAAAAAAGCTGCAGCTACTTTATGGTTGTTGCATAAATGGGTTGGCTTGTCTGGGGTAGGACCACGGTCTCACATAATACCAGATGCTACTTAATGCTGCTATGTTTTGTACAGTGAGTGTAAAGAAACAGAGACCCTTTTTACTGAAAATAAGGCATTCTATCTTAGTTCTCAGGGGTGATTAGGGGCATCTGCATTTTATTTTTTAACCGAGGATAAATGTAGATTTGTATTCGCCAAAAAAATTAATTACCATCAGGTGAACTGTATGGTCTTTTGTTACCCTTATTCTATAAAAAGGCGCTAGTTGTAACTAAGGTTATTTTTAAATAAAATATAAAAATACTGAAAAAATTTAATTATAATGATAATGACCAGCTGACGTATCTGAGGCGGACCGTAGGGCCCTAAAAAGAAAAGTTGCTCCCCAGTCTCTTTACTACCTGGATCAATTTGGTTCTTAAGGACAGACCCAAGCAAATACCGCCCCATCACGTGTCTATCAAGCATATTCAAGATACTAACATCTATTTTTGTATATAACATTGTACGCGAGAATCACTCGTCACCTGGACTCAAACCAGGTGATGTGCTCACTGACGCGTTATTGGCGAAGTGGAGAAACACAACCGTCGGAACTTTATCACCACCTGGATAGACTACAGAAAGGCATTTGAATCGGTGCCCCGTAATACATCGCTAAGGAGCTGAACAAGGTTGACTGTACAGTTAGAGACATCCTCGAGCAGTGTATGGGGCAGTGGAGTGCGATCCTTTATCATCTGGGCCGGCGGATGACGGCTTCAGAAAGCCGCATAAAGATAAGAAGGGATATCTTCCACGGCAATTGTCTGAGTACAATCTGGTTTTGCCTCTCTTTGAAACCCCCCAGTGCCTTACTGGTTAATACCCCAAAATAGTAATAATAATCCACTCACAAGTCTAACCCTACGTCAGAGGTGAACACCTTTGGCGGACACCCTCAACGTGGGTAATTTGCAGGTGACTAACGGGGCTCTAGAGAAATAGAAGTATTCGTAAAGGACCGGTTTCCGAAGGCGATACCGGGTGTTTCGGCATGCGAACCACCGGTGGCGAGGGTTTCCCTGGACGTTCCACTGCCCATTTTCCCGAAAAATATGAGTCCAGCGCATTATCAGTACTAATATCGTCTGATGAATACAAACAAGCTTGATAGTAGAGCAGTGTCTCCGACCTCGGATCTTTCACGTGCGGCAGCCTGTGAAAGCTGGCAAACCTAGATTACTCATTATTCATTATACGCACTTACTTTTATATTATCAAATTAGAAATCGATCGCACTATGTACGTTAAGAAATTATTTGACCAATTTAAATTAAAATACCCTCATTTAAATCTCACATCTCAACGTATTGCAGACCAGATATGAGCAATAATAACAAATAAATTGTTATTTGATGAATAAATTGTTATTTGATGATAAAACCATCATCATCATCATTATTACAGCCCATCACAAGTCCACTGCTGAACATAAGCCTCCCCCAAAGTATGCCGCAAAGCATGGTCCCGAGTCACCTGCATCCATCACTTCCTGCATGTCTTACCAGCTCGTCACTCCATCTAGTGGAGGGTCGCCCTACACTACGCCTACCTGTACGAGGCTGCCACTCCAGAACCTTTCTTCCCCATCAGTTATCGGTTCTTCGAGCTATATGGCCGGCCCATTGCCTTTCAGCTTACTAATCCGTTGGGCTATGTCGGTCACTCTGGTTTTACTGCGGATATCCTCATTTTTTTCTGAGTCTGTCACGCAGAAAAACTCGGAGCATAGCCCTCTCCATAGCTCGGTTAGCACCTTGAGCATCCTGATACGGCCAGCAGTGAAGGACCACGTCTGAGATCCGTAAGTCATCACTGGCAACGCGCACAGGTTGTACAATCTAGTTTTCAGAGTTTGAGCTATATTGACTAGAAGATGTGTCGTAACGTCGCGAACGCTACTCAGCCGAGTTGAAACCTTCGATTAACATCTCGGTCAAAGTTGGACTTACCTAGTCGAACTACTTGTTCCTGGTAAACCTACTCATCAACAACTTCGAGTATAGTGCTCCCAAGAACTACCGGCATAGGTGTGACATGAACATTAAACATTATCTGTGTTTTGTCCATGTTCATCTTAAGACCTATCCGTTGGGAGGCACTATTGAGATGAGACCCTCATAAATTGCTCAGTTTTAGTTATCTCAAAACGACAAAATACAAATTCAAACGGCCTCTTAAAAAAGGCAAATTTCACTTATATTTTATATGTATCCTGCGCTCTGATGTAGTTAGATAAATACAATTTATTAACAACAATAGACAATCTAGGATTATATTTTTATATAAAATAGATGTTCTAGGATTAGTAAAAAAAATATTTAATATTTGATAAATAATATTTCTTTCTGGAGGGAGTTACAGATAATTTGAAAGTAAAATATACCTTAATAATGACGGAAATAAGACTATAGTCACAGAAGATATACCAATCGCTAATGGAATTTTCCAAGTAGATTCTTTGAGTCCACTGTGGTTTTGTCTGGCTCTTAAACCTTTATCTTTTTTCCTCAACAAAAACAATCATGAGTATAAATTAACTAAAAACACCTTTGTCAATCATTTATTATATATGGATGATATAAAACCATTTGCAAAATCAGAAAAAGAAATGGAAGCCCTCATGAAAATTACTGAGTTTAGTAAAGATATAAATATGACCTTCATTACATTTAGATAAATGTAAAACGCTTCACAACGGTGAAGAGTTTCGGGGGTATAGCGTCACCCTGTCTTATTTCTCTCTGCAGTTGGATAGGTTTCGAGCTCTGGTTCTGTATTCGAATAGCCATCGTTGCCCTACTGTTCAAACACTTCAGCACTTCGGTATACCGGCAGTCAACTTGGCACCGCTGAAGGGACTGTAGCACCGACCAAATTTCGACGGAATCAAAGGCTTTCTCTTAGTCCACACACGCCAGGCAAAGTGGCAGATTGTATTCTATCAATTATATTATATATTGATATCAATTATACCCCTCTTAATTTTAGTAATCAAGACTATTGGCTTTAAATAATTGGTTAAAACTAGGTTCTCTTTTTCCCGAAACCAAAGATTTTCTTATTGCTATTCAGGATCAAGTAATCAAGAAACAATAAAACACGTATATATATTAAAAGACGGAAACATGCAGAACGATAGATGTAGAAAATGCCACCGCCAACCCGAAACTATACAACATATCACCGGTGCTTGTCCCAGCCTAGTACAAACTGATTACGCCCACCGTCATAACCAGGTTGCTAATTACGTCCATCAAAAGATTGAAGTAAATTTTAGTTAAAATCCCGTTAAGTTTCTTATTGGTTTTTCTCAGGATGGAGGTTTTTTTCCGAATCAATGGTGAAAAAGTAAAAAAAAAACGACAATAAGTATAACATGTAATTTATATTGAATAAAAATGATTCCGTTCTATTCTATAAAAACGACAAGGTTTTATTACATTACTTTACTCTTTCCTTGAACGTTTCGAGTATAATATTTTAATAATATCATTATTCAAGCTCACTGGAACAATAATTTGGAATCATTTCACTCAGCTGCGTATTTTCGATAATAATAAATTTTGGCCGAAATTTTAATTCTGGAATTCTCGACCCGGTTATTGTTTAATAGACGTTTCATGTTTATTTATGATAAGAAATTTTTTATTATTTATTTAATATCGAAAAGCCAAATTATAATCCATCTACAATCTAATCAAGCTGTAATATTATGATTGTAAAACATTTATTTATATAATATATACATTAGGTATTCAAGTACTACAATATCAACTGAAAACAAATACTTAAATAATAATGAATTTCTACTCCTTTTGGTATAGTGCTAAGAAATCTGGCTGAATTTCCTCACTTAATGGCTATACTAAGCCTACGAGCGAGAAAAAAACCAGCCCTCTTATCGCCGTCAGATATTTACAATCGATTAAGAATACAAATGCAGATACGTTGTCACCCCTGGGGACTAAGATGGAATGCCTTAATTCCAGTAAAACGGTTCTCCGGTTCTCTACACTTACCATACGAAACACAGCAGCATGAAGCTGCTATTTTACGCTGGTATTCTGTGAGAGCGTGGTCCTTTCCTGCTGGAGCCGACCCTTTCGTGCTACAACCATAATATAGCTGCAGCTTGGCTCTACCACGTCAAGTTATGGCATAAATTGGTGTTGTTTAAATTTTTGTCTGTCTGTCCGGGCTAATCTTACGGATTAGCTGAACCGATTGATTGCGATGAAACTTTACGAACAGATGGAGCAACGCCATGATGTACTAGGCTATATTTTATTCAAAAAACGAAACATTGATAGATTTATTTTTGATTATCTTAGATACGCCACATTAATAGATCCAATCCTGGCGACGCTGGGGCTGGTCGCTAGTATTAAATCGTTTTGAATGTGACAAAGGCTTTAATAAGAAATTATATTAGAATTTAACCTTGAGGAATGCCACTCAAGTGATGGCAGTGGCCAGTTAATATCTGAACGAGGAAATTGCACCAAAATAACGATAATACGCGTTTTTTGTATGGTCATTATCATAATCATCGTACAGCCTTTAACAAGTCCAGTTGAACATGGCCGCTCCCAAGGTAGCCACATATCTATCAGGTTAGGTACATAGTCGTGTTTAAAGAATCACACATCACATCACATATCGTGGATGTCGTAAGAGTCGAAAGAAACAAAAATAGGGGATTTAGAGATAGACTGGAGCATCTTACTGATATCATTCAAAATAATTAAATACCGGATCTGCCAAAACCGCCTGCCAAGCGTTGCAAATATGTATATCTAATATCCTTACATAAGCAATGGATATTTTATACACATATAAATAAATGAATGAGTGAGCCCTCATCAACGAACAAATGAACGAACGAATGAATGAAAGGATCAATGAATAAATGAATTACTGAAGTATCGGCGATACCTTATGAAACTATTTTAATTGTTTTTTTTTTCACTTTGGTTAATAACGTAATTATAGAATTTACAATATGATACATAACATTTCATTTCAAACGAGCACAAAATCCACCTAGTGGTATGTAGTTGTTGTTGTCCATAGACAGCTAAATCTATCTTCGATTACTAATCAAAATTCATATTACATATACATTGTCACCCATAAGAACTAAGATGAAACGTCCCGTTTCCAGTAAAAAGGGTACCCTGTTGTCTTCAATCAACATACGAAACATAGCAGCGTGTGGTTGCTATTTTTCGCTGGTATTTTGTAAGAGTCTGGTCCTACCCCGGTCGAGCCGACTCATACGTGCTACAACTGTACTACTAATATAACTACAGCATGGCTCTACAACGTAGTTCTAATTATGGAAATAGAGTTATGTTATTAGTAGTTATGGAAATAGAGATTATTTGCCCACACAAAGATTTTGCCAAAGGTATATAAAATTTATAAACAAGTTTGTGAGGTGGGCGAATGACTAACGGACTGTATTATTCTAAGCATAAAATTAACTTAATGCACTGGTTGATATGAAGGGAGATGAGCTGCTGCGGATTAGGAACAAAAAAATACAAACCAAGATAAAGAAGGATAAGCACAGTATCTTGAAAAGATTGGCGTGCCTTGTATCGTGTGACAACTACAGCTCTGAAACTAGTTCGAGATTATGAAAATTTGCAGACGATACTAGCTTTGAGATCAAATATTCGGCTTAATTTATACGAAGAAAACAACATTCGTTTATCTTCGTATTTATTTTTCAGCGATTTGAACATATTATAATAAATTTTTATCCGCGGTTTGTATGAGGCCGGCCGGATATCGCTAGGTTGCAATCTAGACGCATCGCGTGAGTGTACATAAACTGCTGGCTTCATGTCCCGCTTAGATACAGAGTGAGATACAGAGCCGCTAGGCAGCTCGCTTTCACTCGCTCGCTAGCACTACATAATCGGGGTCAATTTGCATCTCAAAACTGCTAATTTTTTTCAACATATTTTCAAAGTCAGAACGCAATGTATCTATAGTTTCAATTCCACACAATTTTTTTTATCTAAATTAAATACTCTAAATGAATATTTTGCATTAAAAATAGAACATGTCTTTTTTAGCTAAAGAGGCTTTATTTCGCAGTTTGTTTGCATTTACTGCCATTTTGCAGTGCAATAATTAATATCAAACTAAATAAGAACAAATCACGTAGCGATGGAGAACTGAAGAGAATGCGTATTTAGTAATATGCACCAGTAAATAACTATTAGCCCGTGGTGAGAATGTTACATACATTCCAAAAAAACATATTGCGAGGGGTAATTAAGTAAAATAGGCGCTTAGTGCGAGTGCGGCAACTAAAAAGGAAACGTAACCTATTGCGTTGTTGGCAATTTAATCATACAATATGGCGTACGGACTATCTATCTTGTAGTGTGGATCAAAACTAAAATCTACTTAGTTACTTAGGCACGTCTGACCCAAGTATATAACCCAATATTTAGGTTTAACAATTATGAATCAACAATACGCCTCGACTGGACCAAAATGATGGTGGAGCGATAAGGTACGTATGGAACGCGCGCCCAGTAGTTTACTACTTACACTTATGTGATAGATACGTGCAGGAAATGATAGGATAGTATTGTGTCAGCTAACTTAACTAATAAAATACATTAACCTAAAAATACCAAACGCTAAAAGGTGCGTTGACCCAGCCACAAGTAATATTTAAACAAAATACATGATTTCTTTTTAAATATTTTGAATAACTAAAATTAAAAGTTTTGGTTTTTAATCTGCCAATCAATTAGCATCAAAGAAAGGTTTTAATTAACAGTTTTTTACTGGCAACAACAGTGTTACGTGACCCTCCTAGTAGTTTAAAAAGTAAAACAATATAATATTAGGGATAACACCTTCTTAGATCAATAGTGACTAAGATAATAATCAATGTTGTAGAAGTGAACGGCAGAATCGGTTAGAGATGTCATTTTATTGACCAAATTGGCGATTTAATACAGATGGGAAAAATTTAAATTCCTTTTAAATTATACTAGTTTTTACGGATTTTATTGCGTATATTTAACTTTTTAAATATCCGACGTTTCAAGCACTTTACAGCACCCATGGTCACGGGGGGGGGGAACTGAGATGTTCAACGTCCAGATATCATAGTTAACTGCGGTTACCTTAGATTAAAATTAAAATTTTGTTCCGATCGACACAGTGTGAACTTATGGTACCTTGAAGTCTTGCAGTTGTATGCTTGGGATGGGATTTAATTTTATTTATTATAGGATCCCAAACAGATGATAGCATCCAACTATGTTCTCTATTGAAATTAGGATATTTTTTGATTTCAATAGCCTCGTAAATCATCCTTGGAAGGAATCGGTGTTCTTTAGCGAGGATTTATGGTCTATCAATTCTGATGTAATGACGGGGGCGATCCTGTACGTCTTCACAGACTGCAGACTTCCGGGAGCGTCAATTCTTTACATCAGCTATATGTTCTTTAGCACGGGTTTTAATTGATCTTTTAGTTTGTCCTATGTAGGAGAGACCACATTCACAACCATCTCGTCATTACATCAGATCTGATAGACCACAAATCCTCGGTAAAGAATACCGTTTCCTTCCAAGGTTGATTTGGGAGGCTATTGACATCTGGACGTTCAACATCTCAGCCCCCCCCCCCCTTTACCATGGGTGCTGTAAGGTGCTCGAAACGTCGGATATTTAAAAAGTTAAATATACGCGAAAAAATCAGTAAAAACTAGTATTATATAAATGTGTAGTGTTCGCGTAAATATAAGAAATCATTATTGAAATTCATCTTAACCAACGAGCATGGATGCGTAGGTATTCCTTATTCCGTATATGTAAAGAAGGTGACCAAAGTGTGTCAGGATCGTGGCAAATGGAAGTACGCAGCCTCTGCCTACACCAATGGGTGTCAGGCGTGCGAAGTGAAACATTATCTAAATACAAAATTTCATACAAACAGAGCCCTTGCCGAAAAAGTTCGTTTATAGTGTAAACAACCTACAAGTTAATGTAGAATGAAGTTGTGGAATATTAATAGGTAAAGGAAAACAAAGCAAAACTTTTCCAATTTTAATACCCCGAGTTTATCACTTTTGATTGCACGTTTAGTGGGAGCTATACAAAAACAAATTGTTAGGGCATGATTAACGTTTGTGAATTATTTACATAGAGCTTTGACCACTCAAAAGGATTATTAACCATACAATTAATTTTCAAGGGTGTTGCCTTCTACCGTAAAATAGATCGTAACAATGACAAATAGCCCGGGAGATATTTCAAAATGGCCTATTAAAAATTTGAATTAAAAGTGACAAGCACGATCGATCTCGGTTCAAAGTTCATACCATATACGTTGTACGAGGGGCGTTCAATGTATTCTCGGTATGAGTTTCTGTTCGAAAAAAGATAAAATTAAGAAATGTTTTTTTATTTTTCAATAAAGTCTCTCCCATGGCATAAATACATTGAATTGTCGAACTATGCTAGATAATATATTGTGGTTTAGCACGAATGGGTCGGCTCGAGCTGGGAAGGGAGACGTTTTAACATAATACCAGCGTAAAATTGCTGCTGTTTCGTATGGTGAGTGTTAGAGAACCGGATACCGTTTTAGTAGAAATGACGCATTCTTACTTAGTCATCAGGGAAGATTTTGCTTTTAATTCTTAACTGAGGGAAGATTTACGAGTAGATGTTTATGGGCTATGATGTAGATTCAACAGTATTCCGACATGAGCGTTGCGAGGTCAGGCGCATGGCCAATGGCATTACGTGAATTCCGAGGCGCGGGATTAAAATATCGCCACCTTCCTGATTCCGGGAAATTTTTCAATTTCAAATTGAGAATTTGTTGTCAGAAAACACAAAAACTAATAATGGCGCGGCTCAGGATTCGAATCTAACTATATGATCAACATTGATTAAAACTACTTTTACGGATTTTATCGCGTTTTATTTATATTAATTTTAATACGCGAGGTTTCGGGTGCTTTCCAGCACCCATGGTCACGGGGGAATGAGGTGACTGACGTCCCGATGTCAAAGTTAACCCGGAGTACCTCCAGCTTTTTAATTATTGTT
Source organism: Parnassius apollo (assembly GCA_907164705.1). Classification (NCBI taxonomy): domain Eukaryota; kingdom Metazoa; phylum Arthropoda; class Insecta; order Lepidoptera; family Papilionidae; genus Parnassius; species Parnassius apollo. The sequence continues at coordinate 2,001,040 of CAJQZP010000458.1, forward strand.
TTTGGTCCGATCTAGGCAGAATGAACTAACTGTATTTTGAAGTCTTGCTTTAGTTTTAATTTTATTAATTATAGGATTCCAAGCAGATGGTAGTACCCAGCCTCCTTCTCTATTGAAATTAGGATTTTTTTTAATTTCAATAGCCTCACGTATCATCCTTGGTAGGAATCGATGTTCTTTCGCGAGGATTTGTGGTCTATCAAATCTGATGTAATGGTTGGGGTCATCTAGAATATGATCGCAAACTGCAGACTTCCCAGAACGTTGATGCTTCACGTCAGCTATGTGTTCTTTTACACGGGTTCTAATTGATCTCTTTGTTTGCCCTATTTATGAGAGACCACAATAACAATCAAGCTTGTACACTCCTGCACTTGTAGAGGAATATGACACTTGACGGATGGTAAGAACTGACTAATCTTCTTCGGCGGCTTGTAGATTGTTCTAATAGAAGCTCGCTTCAAGATGTACTCTGACATATGGTAGTATAGCAGGCACACGCTCGACTGTGGCCGGCTTCACTCGTTCACTGTGACGTAGACGATACTTTCACAATTTTACCATCAGACAAAGTAACTGCATTTTTAGAACATCTTAATTCCATAAACCCTGAAATTCAATTTACTATGGAGTTAGAGGCAAATAATTCCTTAGCTTTCCTAGATGTGTTAGTCATCCGAAATCCTAACAACACCATAGGTCATACTGTGTATAGAAAAAGACCCATACAAACCGATACTTAAATAGTGAATCTCACCATCATCCTTCACAGTTAGCTACCGTGGGCAAATCTTTGTTTCAGAGAGCACGAGGGATCTGTGACAGCAAACACCTGGCCGCTGAGCTTCAGCACGTCAAGCAGTTTCTGCACGACAACAAGCTTCGGGTCCCGCGCGTCCATCACAGTGACCGAGTGAAGCCGGCCACAGTCGAGCGTGTGCCTGCTATACTACCATATGTCAGAGGTGTCACAGACAAAATTGGCTACATCCTGTAGCGAGCTTCTATTAGAACATTCTACAAGCCGCCGAAGAAGATTAGTCAGTTCTTACCATCCGTCAAGTGTCATATTTCTCTACAAGATGCAGGAGTGTACAAGCTTGATTGTGATTGTGGTCTCTCATATATAGGGCAAACAAAGAGATCAATTAGAACCCGCGTAAAAGAACACATAGCTGACGTGAAGCATCAACGTTCCGGGAAGTCTGCAGTTTGCGATCGTATTCTAGATGGCCCCAACCATTACATCAGATTTGATAGACCACAAATCCTCGCGAAAGAACATCGATTCCTTCCAAGGATGATACGTGAGGCTATTGAAATTAAAAAAAAAATCCTAATTTCAATAGAGAAGGAGGCTGGGTACTACCATCTGCTTGGGATCCTATAATTAATAAAATTAAAACTAAACCCAAGCATACCACTGCAAGACCTCAGGACATAGTCAGTTCATTTTGCATAGATCGGACCATAAACAATAATTAAAAAAGCTGAAGGTTCTCCGGGTTTAACAATGACATCGGGACGTCAGTCACCTCAGTCCCCCGTGACCATGGGTGCTGGAAAGCACCCGAAACCTCGCGTATTAAAATTAATATAAATAAAACGCGATAAAATCCGTAAAAGTAGTTTCAATTAATGTTGATCATATAGTTAGATTCGAATCCCGAGCCGCGCCATTATTAGTTTTTGAGTTTTCTGACAACAAATTCTCAATTTGAAATTGAAAAATTTCCCGGAATCAGGAAGGTGGCAATATTTTAATCCCGCGCCTCGGAATTCACGTAATGCCATTGGCCCTGCGCCTGACCTCGCAACGCTCATGTCGGAATACTGTTGAATCTACATCATAGCCCATAAACATCTACTCGTAAATCTTCCCTCAGTTAAGAATTAAAAGCAAAATCGTCCCTGATGACTAAGTAAGAATGCGTCATTTCTACTAAAACGGTATCCGGTTCTCTAACCCTCACCATACGAAACAGCAGCAATTTTACGCTGGTATTATGTTAAAACGTCTCCCTTCCCAGCTCGAGCCGACCCATTCGTGCTAAACCACAATATATTATCTAGCATAGTTCGACAATTCAATGTATTTATGCCATGGGAGAGACTTTATTGAAAAATAAAAAAAACATTTCTTAATTTTATCTTTTTTCGAACAGAAACTCATATCGATGTGTTCGTCTCTACTAAATGGTGGTGTTGTATACGAGAATTTAACAAGAGTTGCTCTCATACTGTGACATTTATCGCGATTGCTTAACCGTTAAGCTACCGTGGTCCTCAACACTACGTTTCGAAGAAAACTGTAAGTCTAAGAAACAAATATTTATAGGATATGCATTGTTCGCCAACATAGGGTAAACCATTGCAATGACTAATTGTTCTATAACTCTGTCAAAATTGAGTGTAGGCCTAAGACCGGCAGTTGGACATATATAGGTGGTAACTTCTACTTTGTGCACTAGACGTAAAATACCCACACGGCATTAAAAGTGCAAACTAAAAAATAACTGCTTAATGCTTGATCGGTGACCTTTTTTACTATCAATAAGGCATTCTATTTTAGTCCTCAAGTATGACAACGCATCTGCATGTTGATACTTAAGTGGGGATAAAAGAAGATAACTATGAGCCACGGCCGTCACTTACCATCTGGAGGGTTGTGTGCTTGTTTATTTCACTTATTCTATAAAAAAGGGAATAAAATTTTTCGACTCAGGCGCAATACAAACACCAATATTTATCTGGGTTTTGCTGAAAACCAGTGCTGCTACAGTACTTGCGGTAGCATAAGCTGAGTCGTGATTCTTTTGACATCACATCACTAACGAAAAGTAATCTTCTTGCTGTAATTTATTTTATTTATGTTTCCCTTATCTTGTATGTTTACTGTTTGCTGCTGAAAGCATGCCATGTGAGTGTATTGATGTTAATAAAACTTCGTTAACGTGGAATTTATTACGATTGGATTTCATCGGTTTTAACTTTTTACGCGGAACCCTAACTTTTACCAAAATAAAGGCAGCCTAAATTATCTTATAATATTATCTACCTGCCAATGAAAGTACCGTCAAAAATGGTCTTCATATTTGGTCTCCATTTTGGAGATTAGTCGGAACAAACAGACAGATAGACAGGCGGACTGACAAAATTTTAAAAATTGTTTGTTTTTTACTTTCATATGTATTTTACCGGACATTAGAAATTGACGCTTCAATTTTATTTATTTGTATAGATGGCCTAGGAGTATATAATCGCTACATTTTATCTGTTATGTCTTTCCACTGGGAAAACATTTCAACTGCCTTACTTAATTACTTACTCACTGTAGTACTAACCGCGTAATTTATCTCGTCTTGAGTTTAACTTGGTTGTGAACTTTACAACATATCTCTATGAAGTTTTGCAATTTTTTAAACTCCTACTGAGACGGTTGAGGTATGATTTGTTACAAGTATCAAGACATAAAGACAAATAGAGAAAAAGAGAGTATTATACGAAGCACTAGTGCATAGATATATTGCACAGAATAACAGCGTAAAAAGCAACATAATGCTACTGTTTCGTGTGGTGAGTTTGAAGAACAGGTAACCCATTTTACTGAAAACCAGGCATTCCATCTTAGTATTCAAGATGACAACGTAAATGCACTTTGATTCTTAACCGAGGATAGATGCAGATGTCTGCGAGCTACAGAATCCATTACTAAAGTGGATTGTGTGCTCATTTTCCACAAAAAAAACTTAATAACTGACTTAAATCATTTGTTGCCACGTGTACTACATAATTTTTCTTGTCTAACGTCATTTTTAAAGTCTTCCATTATTCTAAGAAAAGAAAAAATAATAAAACAAATTTCGCAGATATTCTTGTCACGTCGAAATTGTAAAGAAATTTAATTCATCTTTTAAATGATTCCTAGTGACTAAAGCATGATATTTGTTTAACGATTAAAAAAAAACTAGACGTAAAAAAATTTGGAGATCATCGGTGAAGGGCAAATCCGAGCTGGTCAGCAATCACAGGCAGCACATGTTCACTAGTATAACGCATGTGACACATGTGAGGCATCTTGTACAGTTTGCAGTAACGATCCATCACGAAACATCGCATGGAAACACTTGCTTTAGATTTTAGTAAAAGTCATAGGCTCTTTTTAAAATGATTTTAAATATAAGTATCGTTTATCTTTAATTGAGTAATAATGAAATCGAAATATTTTTTTCGTATTAAAAGCCAGTGCTTGAGCACAATCCCAGCAGGTGGCAAGTGGTATCCCTTTATTTGATGACGCCCAGATTGTATTTGAACGGAAAGACGGACACATATTATTGCACTCTTTTGCTGTACGCATTACAAAATATGAAGCAAACAGTTAGGATCTAATGCGTGGAATATCGACAAAAAACGCGTGAAGATCCTCCGATCGTGTGGTTGAAAAAATATTATATTGAAATACATTCAGACATAAAAATAACTTCGTGAATTTCTTGTAAAATTATAAGTTTTATAATAGTTCCTGCTAACTTTTGGGAACATTTTAAATTGAAGTACTCGAATGATGTAAGCAGTTACTACGTGCAACGTAAATTTTTACTTAAGATGCAAATTTATATAAGTTTATAAATTCAAATTCTCGTTTACATAGAATTTCTTTTAAACTTTTTTAGATTTAAAAGAAATTCTATGTAACTTAAAATTGTATCAGAGCTCTAGAAAGTCTAGTTCTAGTCTAAAATTATAGGATCCATCCATTCATTAAAGCCTGTAAAAGTCCACTGCTGAACATAGACCTCTCCTATAGATTAAATCATAGACATAATTTTGCCATAGTTGCCACGCTTTGTAGGCGAGTTGGCAATGACACTTTTTTATTATTTTTAGTTGTTATCGGAAAGTGTTGCAACCCATCATCTGTACAAAATTGCGGTTGTGGTTTCTTACGACACCCACGCGACTATATGGTGTTATGAATATTCTTATACCGCCACTACACAGTGAATATTAAAAGATGTTTACATTCCGTTTGAATTTTATGAATGCAGATTCATATAGAAATTAAAAGTTGACTTTTAAAAACAAAATTCCAAAAGTCGGTGCTAAAACACATTGCATACAAGCCACGACTTTTGAAGATATAACGTGGAAATTATTTTCTTCACCTTAGTTGTTATAAATCGGTTGTTAATTTTTATTGAAGGTCTCATTTTTGACCTTTTTTAGTGGATTAAAGAATATCAAAGATATTCACAGGTTCAAAGATGGTCACAAGTTCAAATCTGGTCTAAGTAGTTAAGTTGTGGTGATTTTTTTTTTAATTTTTAATTATTTTGACAAATATATCGAGTAGCATATAAAATAAAGGACACTCAGTCGAACTGAAAACGTCCACCTGTTTTTTTTTAGTGGGCCAAAAATAACAGTTTGCTTGAGAAATTTTACAGAAAAATATTGAGTAACGATTAGAAAATGAGAGGCAAGATAAAACCTTCATAAAATAAAATAAAGTATTATAATAAAATAATAATAATTATTTAATATAATAATAATAATAAATTAAAAACAAAACACATTTTCGTGAATCAAATAATATAACTTCAATTTCTTTTTGTCGCAATAAATTAGATTCCAATTCCATTACGTAACGTTCATACACAATCTCACAATGCGTTTGATATAAATCATTTCACGATCCCCAGACGTTAATCTCTTTGCTGTGGCCGTTTTTCAATAAAGTTGTCCCGAGTAGCAATGGGATAAAATGTTAATGTAATAGATTAGAAATTTCTCGAAGATTTTGCGACATATAATTTGATGATAGTGTAACGCTTCCCCCCCCCCCTCTCACATAATAATAAATATATTAAATATTAAATATATTATATATAATAAATTTACCCTTTTCAATAAAATTATATATTTGTGACCGAGATAAAAAAGACAAGTTTTGATCTTTCTAAATGATCTTTCTAAAGGTTTACTAATAGGCCGGTTGTAATATTTTTGCGTGATCGTCTTAGTTAGGACCCTTATTTACGTTGTGATTGTTTAGTAACTTAGTTCTTTTAGGTGTCTTTTGGAAGAATGAATATTCACTAGAGCAATTGAAAGCTGTTAGTAGTGCCTTATAAGCTAAGTGAACCCCGTTCACGAAGACAGGGCTCGAGAAAGGTTAAAAACATAAAACGTCCCTATTCAATTTGTATCAGATTTACATTATTAATTTATTATTATTTTTCCCTTCCCGCTCGGAAAAGGCTCAAAATATATTTATACAAAATACCCGATACAAGGGCTTCGCTCTCCTAGATTTATTTAAAAAAATGTAGGGGAGGCACACGGAACACGCCGTGCACGGTGAGCGCCAACCATTTTGATGCACTCCCCCCGAAGGGAACGCTAATTCTGAAACTGGACCGTAGTCCACAGCAAAATAACTGGCGAACCAGTAAAAGAGGCTTGGCCCCTTGTTAGTGCGTAAGCACAAACATCGACCGAAGTCGCGCATGTCAATGCGTGTAAACGCCAAACAGAATACGAACGAATCCAGCCACAGTGAATGTACGTAACACGGTTCAGGTAAATAGGCAAACTGGCCGTAAACCCTCCGTGAGCGCCACCACCTGCCAGATCGCCGCTCCTGCAGACGTGATGTAAGTGTATGGCATCACTACCAATTGCATGATCAGCACGGCTACTAGCCGCAGAGCGTGTCATGAGTCTACTGCTCATCTCAAGGGAATGGGGTCAGGAAATTGTGCGGCTTTCGGCTGCAGCCTTGAGAGTCTCCTCAGATCCTCCCACCAGCTACCACCCGCATGAGGTCGACACATATGCTCCACCAACCAATACAACGGCAGATATAGCCAAAAGGCAGTTATAAGATAAGAGTAATAATTCGCCATCAGAAAGGGTCTGTGTCACTGACGTTGAGTAAATGCATTTTCGATCATGTTTGTTTCACCCACCAACAAGTTGCCTTCAATCATTCAAAGGTGGGAAAGTTACAGAGATATATTATTATGTTGTTATATAAAACATCATGGAGGGCAGACAGTCTGCAGCCCCGTAATGAAGGGACCCGACTTGGGCAAAGCTACTCAGGCGTGAGTCAAACCAAGACGCAGAGAGCGCCATTGAGAATAGCGTCCCACCAAACAACCATCGCATAAACGCAATGCTGCAGAACGCTCACCACCCGCATACCTCCATCGACCAGAACCACAAGAGTGCGTCGAATCAGGCGCAGCACACCCGCAGATCCATCACAAGACCCAATACCGCAAGTAGCAGTAAGCAATGCAACTATCATACGGATGGCGCCCCCTCACAACACACCCACATGACCCCTATCGATTTTGGTAACAAAGTTTTTATTGTTGTTATATAAAAAATATCATCAACGTATCATAGTAGCACGCTACTAAGACGCCAATGAACAAAACTCCACGTATCATAGCGCTAATGCACTAAGACATGAAGTTGAGTATGCCTGTTACACTTAAAAGTGCTACCAAACACACTCATCATCCCAATCCGAAAGATAGACGACGCATCGCTATGCGCTACGACGTCGCCCACAAACGGTATGGGTGTGCGATGTCCACGGGAAAGCCGTATTGCTACAACAAACCCACTTACCACCGGCACTAAGATGTTATTTGTTTACCTCCATCGACCAGAACCACAAGAAGGCGTCGAATCAGGCGCAGCATACCCGCAGATCCATCACAAGACGCAATACCGCAAGTAGCAGTAAGCATCAATACAACTATCATACGGATGGCGCGCCCTCACAACACACCCACATGACCCCTATCGATTTTGGTAACAAAGTTTTTATTTTTGTTATATAAAAAATATAACCAATGTATCATAGTAGCACGCTACTAAGAGGCCAATGAATAAAACTCCACGTATCATAGCGCTAATGCACTAAGACATGAAGTTGAGTATGCCTGTTACACTTAAAAGTGCTACCAACACACTCATCATCCCAATCTGAAAGATAGACGACGCATCGCTATTCATAGAGACCTTCTATAATATTGCTTTCGCATCATAGACCTTACTTTCATAAGTCATTCATATATAGGGTTCGAACCCACAACCCTACTATTGTAATGCATATTCATCATAGAGACCTTCTATAGCATTGCTTTTGTATCATTGAGTTTATTATCGTAAGTCCCTAATATAGGACTAGTCATTGTGCTACAGTACTTCAGGCAGTCGGGCTCCCGACCACCCCATATATATGTACAACTGCAGGTATGTATCTCCGACAGCTCCTCCATACAAGACATCTATACATGAACACCTTCCATAACTTAGGAAATTTTTTTTTTTATACATGAACTCCTTCCAAGACTTAGACAATTTTTAACAAATTTTGTAATTATCTTATAAATGTTATCTCTCTTTATTTTTATAATATTTTCGACTTGTATTTCTATTATTTATCTTATTTTAAATATTTTTTCAAGTTTTTAATAAATTTATTTTTTATGGAAGACAATATTTTGCCTTTAATTTACTATGTTATTGGTCTAATGTCTGAAATGTATTTATATTAACTTAATGCTTATTAATGTAATCTTATTGCTTAATATATATCTTTTAAGACTATTTTGATGCCCCTTTATATTGAATTTAATTATTAATAATAATATTGGGCCGTCACAATAGGTACTGGATGTTTTTTCTCTCTATAGAATAAGGGTAAATTAGGTAACAAACGAGCACACAGTCCACCCTAATGGTAGATATGATAGGGATATAGAACGACTGAATGCATTTCATAAAGCAAATGTGTCTCTTCACTCTATTGTGGGAAGTCAGAATGTGTCACAAAGGTACACTGTGCCTTTTACAGTGGCAATTCACAATATTGTACTTCGTATGTTGTAATGTGTAATGTCGACCTTAATGTGGTATGGTAGTGAAAGTTGGATGTAGCAGAAGAAGCATGAAAGTGAAATTAATGCATTAGAAATGCATTTAGTAAGAAGTATGTTAGGGCTGACTCTGGTAGATATGGTGAGAAATTGTGGTTTGGGGAAAATGTTGTGACTAGCATCAAGAAAAGGATGCTTAGGTTGTTTGGATACGTAGAAAGAATTAATGAAAAAAGTGAGACAACGCAAATGTGTAATGTAGAAGTTTGTGGTAGAGTCGACAGGGGATGCCATTGACGGATGTTTATCGACCGATTTGCCGACGAGCACGTGGTGTACGTAGCTATCTGTATGGATATGGAAGAAGCAAGAAAGGTGTGTCAGGATTGTAAGAAATGAAAGTCTATAGACTCTGCCTAATTTTCCCTGAGTAACAGGCGTAAGAATTTATATCTATGTTTACTTATTTAGTATATGTTTAATACTCACATACAACTACTATACGAGGTAGAGCTACGCTGCAGCTTTATTATGGTTGTAGCATGAAAAGGTCAGTTCGACCGGTGTAGGACTACGCTCTCACAGAATACTAGGGCAGCGTAAAATTAATATCGGCTTGATGCTAATGTATTTCGCGTAGAGAACCGGAGACACTTTTTACTGCTAACGGGACATTCCATCTTAGTCCTCAGGGGTGACCTTTTATTACATTTTGATTCTGAATCAGGAATGAATGTAGATGTCTATGGGCCACAGAATTCACTTACCATCAGTTGGACTCTATGCCCGCTTATAACTCTTATTCTTTAAATGAAATGAGAGAATAGGGAGGCTGTATTCAAAGTAGGTAAGACAATACATTTTATTTTATTACTAGAATCTTAGCTAATTATATTTTAACATCTTTTATTTAGAATATTTCAGAAAATTAATGCCTGATAATATGTTTATTTATAATACAATATATCAAAATAGAAGAACTGTTATTGTTTGCGTTTAATTAATTTCATTATTGTTGGAATATATTAAGTTTTCTATTTACCTCAGTCTTTCTGGATTGTAGTTTTCGCCAGCAAAACTGAATATATTTAACGTTACAGCTTATCAAAATTACACTGCTAGGAATAGGCCTCTATTAGATATCTATAGATTGCTTTTACGAGGGATATTTGTCGTAGTTTTAGGGCGTGGCTTTTATCAGAAAGATGATGATATACCTATTTCCTTTTTCAGTTTCGCTCTGACGCCTCTTACGACACCCACAGTATAATATGGGGTAGAGGATATTATTTCAACGCTACTACATGATTGTATACTATAAAAAGTATATATCAAATAAATACACGGAGTATATATACAACTTACAGCGACACGAAAATACAAGCGTAAAATAAAAGTTTAGAACGAGCGTCCACAAAAGCTTTTGATGAAGCGATATTAGTGCGCGGGTAAATGCTATAAAAGCATAATTTTCTGGTTATTCGAGTTTAGTGTTCAGCACGCTTTCAGGAAACCTAAAATGTAACAGCACTAATTCATACAATACACCGGTTCCACGAAACTAATTAAACTGAATTGTGTAATCATATAAGCTATCTTTATGACGGTGTATAAAGATAGCGAACATAAAGTGGACGCTTTTAACTATGCTATTTTAAATGTGATGTTTTATAATACAACATATAAAGACGTTAATGTTTATTTTATTTTTAATTATACTAAATATTATTAACTTATTTGTGAAATAGTTATGCCTTATTTTTTAAAGATCTTTCTTTCTCGTCTTACTTTATAGAAGAAATCTTGTTGTAACGTGAAAACGTCACAAATTACATTTAAAAATAATCGCAATGAGTTTCTTGCTGGGCATTACACGATAATGACCAGCAAGAAACTCATTGGGTTTACTACTATTATTATAGTATTATCTTACACCATGTAAATGATAGGGATGTTCAACTAGAAAGACCATCGATTTTTTATAATGCATCGTTATGTTCCATCGCTGTTTAACGATACTTCAATAAAAACATAGTTATTTTTTCTTTCAATCGATAATAAGCTTTGATGTTTCCGACATTCCTCCTTTTTTGTAACAAAATTCAATTGTTGTGGTGAAAAATTATGAATGTCGGTGGTTCAATCAAATGGTTCAATAAAGCCAGAGTATCATACGCTTTTTTTAAAAGAGATTTACAAGATTATAGATAATTTATAAGATTATAGATTATCTTCTTCGACTTCTTCTTTTACATAATGAATTATCTTGATGGAATTTTGCCAGAATCAAATCAGTAGAAAAAATTTTACCGTCAAGATTTGTTTAAATGTTGATACTTTGCATGTCAATATCCCTATGACTATATTTTTGTCATCCATGAGTAACTACAAATTTTACGATAAATCGAATAAAATACAGCTTGCCAAATTTTTAGTAGCATATACCAATAGGGTTGCTAAGTAAACCACATACAAAAAGTTCTCTTAAGTATATTAGACATTTTATTAGACTATAAAAAATAATTGAAAAGAGCTATACTCGATGGCCTCTCATCACGGCATGTCGCATGGCAAGACTGCACGTTAGAGGTAAAAAAATCCAGTGAAGTGCGTTATAGTTGGAAAACTTTAGACAAAGTAACTTTTTTTAAATAAGTTACAGATTAATCAAAAGCAAAAATGTAAGGTTGATTGGATAATTAAATAGAGTACATCAAGTCTAAAATTCTAAAATTTACGGAAAGTGAATAATTATGTTATTCACTTTATCTCTTAAGCACTCCATAGACTCGATGGAACCTCGTAAGTTGTACGGCGTGTTTGACGTGATATTTCGGAGGTATAATGCTATATGCTCTTAAAATGCTATTTAAAATAATTAAAGCACACCTTAGTTTCAGTATTTAATACATGTCGCTACTACTCGTAGCTACGCAGTGTCCTCGAATCTATTTATGTTTACCTTAATTGGAAGGAAAAGCGATTTCTGTCCGTTTAAAATACATAATTAAAAATATAAAAAAGTTTAAGGGGTATTGTAATAAGTGTGAATTAACACGCGCGCTATGGGCTTTCGTAAGCAAGTTCGAGGGCAAGTAAAGTAACAATTTTTATTTATAAAATAGGTAAAATAACTATATTATATTTATAATATTGAATACGGCTTTCAAAATACAGAAAGTACTATACGCTTTTGTCTAAATTAAGTAATAACTAATAACGTAAACCTCTTTGGATATTCTTTAGTCTTTTTCATAACCTCATAATAGTCAACATCTGAGTACTGGTCTTTTTCGTTATTGGGTTGCCATAAACTAAAGGATTGTCAGGCAAATTACTGATAGCAGCACCGAATGTGTTACTGCCCTGATACGGAATAAGGCGACTAAGCCACAAAAGTATGTTTCGAGAAAAATTGAAATAAATAATCCATGTAAAAAAATATTGCGAATCTTTCATAAATATTTTTGAATGAAATTATTGGCATACTGTTCTGTCAACTCTAAAAACTCTAGTTAACGTAAGTATTGAAACATTATATTTGAATATTAATTACATTATAAAAGGCCGTTAAGTATACCTTGCTTTTAGTATAGCATTGACAATAATCATTCGCAAGAATGCGGCTAACCTACTTTAACTTTCTTTTGATTTTTGACACTTTGTTTAAAGTATACACTTGGACTACACTTTATTGCTGTTAAGTGATATGACTGCCTTATAGTATAGTTTATGAGCAAATAATCAAATTAAATAGAAGTCCAACTAAACTAAAAGGTAGGTTAAATGTACATCATTTTCACGGAACCGCTTTTTGGTTAGCAATTAGCACAGCTATATTTTTGTTACGTAAGTTTGAAAAGTTAACTTTAAATTTGAAAAGTAAAATAAAATGTGCTTTAGTTTAAAGAATATCAAAACTTTATTAATGCTTAGCACAAACAATTATAAGGAAAACAAGGAATTGTTTTTAATTCTTAAAGAACCTGTTTTTTATTTTGAAATGTGATTTTTTGCTATACATAACCGTTTTCGACTATAATTCTTCATCTTCTGCTAAATCCGATCTGACTAATCTGATTTATTTACTGATTTTTTTATCATGAAAATTGGTAGGTGGCATGAAGTATTATATCGACTGATTGTCATCTTTTTCGGAATCAGAACTGTTTTGCGGCATCTTCACTGACGGTACACAGTCCATTCTTTTACAGAATCATCAGCGTCAAAATCTTCACCGCTTTATTCTTAATAATGGCGCTCTTCTGCTGATACTGGAAGATTTACTGTAGACGGCAAGGGGTAACTAATTTTACAGACGTTTACTTATAGATAGACATAGACTTCTTTGAATTTGGAGTTATTCCGCTGCATGTTTACTGAATTAAAAGCTTCACCGGAGTTAAAATCTTTATCGGCTAATTCAATGTAACGATGCTCTTTGACATATTTGGTATTATTCTGGGACATGTTCATCATCACAGTTTTCATCTATAACGATCAATTCTTAAAAAATATATAATTAAAATAAAATGAATTTATTTCAGACTTTTGGTCCATAAAAGTGTTAATACAACAGAATAAAAACAACACTAAAACATAACAAACACAGTATACATGCATGTGTGTATATCCAGTGTCTCCATGTATGTATACCCAGTGTCCCTGACCGGACAGTCTGGTTTATCACTAATAACCTTCAGAATACTATTGAAGCTCCCTCGCAATCTGCACATAAGAGACGTGATACATTGGCATAGTACTACATCCCTGATGCGCTGCAAAATCACGGTAGTCCGGACATCACTCGAAAGGTTATATTGAACTATACAATTAAATATAATATAATCGTTACAATTATATACATCGCATATAGATGGTGCTATTTCTTCATAACAAAAAATATTCAAAGCGTTTTATTCGTTTTCAATTAGGTGAATTCATTGTGTATCTTTATTTTGGTTTTGTGAGATATCAAGTATGAATATCCCGCTCAACTTTTGGAACTGATAAAATTTTGTAAATTGGTTCAGAATCACTTATGAGATCCATAGAGTATGATCAAGACCAAAGTGAATCAATTATTAAAGAACGGGGAGCCAGTCGGGTCCAATGTGCCCACTGATTAAGTTTAAATGGTTTACAGTCTTCTGCTGTCTCTTCTCTCGCCACTCTCACTAACTTCTTGCCTTTTTTAAAACAAAGCATTATTCAAGGCGTAAAATAAAAAATATATAAACACTCAAGTAATGTAAGAAGGGAGAGGTAAGCTCCCTTACGTTCGGAAACGATTTAATATTAAATTAGGAAAAATATTAGTTTATGAATTTGGTGTAATGGTAATCCAAATCCACTTATGCACAATGAAAACTATTGTCAGACCTTTTTGCTTGGCACCCGAGCAGCAGTAGTAGTAGTGCACACTACCTCAAAATTGAATTGAACCCTCCTTGGCAGTAGCGTATTTTAAAATTATTTTGTTATGAATATAACGTTCCTTTTTACATATTAGAGAAGATTTTGAATAAAATGTGATATTAGTGACTACTTTTTAAGTACTAACTAAATCAGGGTTTTAAGATATAAAAATAGCTGAAATTCTTTATTTTTATTTAGGTCAAGTACTAAGCTGTTTAAAACTAGCTTTTACGGAATTTATCGCGTATATTAACTTTTTTATATTCCCGACGTTTCGAGAACTTTACAGCACCTATGGTCACGGGGGGACTAAGATGTTCGACGTCCCGATATTATAGTTAACCACCAGATTAAAATCATTAATTTTTGTTCCGATCTACGCAGTATGAACATATAATATCTTGAAACCTTGCAGTTGTATGCTCGGATTGGAATTTATTTTCATTAATTATAGGATCCCAAGCAGATGGTAGTGCCCATGGTTGTTATTTTCTAACATAGGACAAACGATCGATTAAACCCCGCGTTAAAGAACATATAGCTAATGCGAAGAATCGACGCTCCGGAAAGTCTGCAGTCTGTGAACACGTACAGGATCGCCCCCGTCACTACATCACACAAATTTCTACACAAATTTCTTCCAAAGATGATTCGCGAGGCTATTGAAAACAAAAACATATCTTAATTTCAATACAAAAGATGGATTGCGCTACCATCTGCTTAGGACCCTATAATTATAAAAATAAATCTCAACCCATTCATACAACTACAAGACTTCAAGATACTATAAGTTCATACTATGTAGATCGGAACAAAAATTAATAATTTTAATCTGTGAATAGCCCCGTGTAACTATTCCATCGGGATGCCAAAGACCTCAGTCCCTCCCGTAATCCGTAAAAACTAGTTTTTTAATTTTAAATTCTTTTAATATTCTTCCTCGCAATTTAATTGCAATTTAATGGGAAAATTGAGTCTTAAAGTCCTTTTCATCAGAAAAGACACATTTTTTTGGAGAACGAAGTTTTCTAAATCAAAACCCAAACCAAAGAATATCCTCTGGCGCACTCGGACAAGAGCATCGTAACTGATTTCTAGCGTATGAAAGCAAAGAAAATTTTGCACTTAACCGCCAAAATGCTTAATTTATCTCAGGAACTATCAATCGTAAAAATATAATTCCAATATTAGTCGATAGAGAATTTTTTGCTTAGTCTAGTGGTGCTGAAAGCTCAAAATTGTCAAAATGCTCTTAGCCGTCTTTTTCCGTATCAGGGCAGGTTACATCTATGACGCTATGATTATAACATTTACGCGAGCACACAGTCCATCTGCTGGTAAGTGGTTGTTGTGGCCCATAGACATCTACATCACCCGTGAGGATTAAGATGGAACGCCTAGTTTCCAGTGAAAAGGGTCTCCGGTTTCCGCGTTCTACGTTCTACGTTCGGTCTCCTCTACACTCACCATACGAAACACAACACAGTATTAAGTTGCTAATTTACGCTAGTATTCTGTGAGAGCGTGGTCCTTCCCCGGCCGGTCTAACCCATTCGTGCTACAATCGTAGTATAGTTGCAGCGCGGCTATACCACGTACAAGTAAAAAAAAATCAAGTTCTTACGGATTTTATCGCGTATAATAAAATAAAATAAAAAAAAACCCTTTATTCCATGCTAAATAAGTTTTACAATATAACTTTTTTACAATATATTTTGCATTTTATAAAGGAAATTGAAAATATAAATTTAGATTTTTTTTAGAATTTGATACACTAATTTATTTCAACTTTTTTATATTCTTTTATTTTTTTAGATTTTAATACATTAATTTATTTTTATATTGTTGAATAAATTTGAGTGAGTTATTTAATGTCGTAATTTTGAGCATAAAAATTATTTTCATAATATTTGGTAAAAATTCAAGTAGGTGTGCATTATATTAGTAACATTAATATTTTTAATCAATGTAATTGAATTTTTTTAAATTTATAATGTATATACTTATTTGTGTTTGTTTGCTTTGCATGGACGCCCTTTAGGTGAAGGCCTCCTCCAAAGATTTCCATTTGCCTCTGTTTTTTAGACGATTTAATGTGTCTTCCTTTGGAGGTGGGGGTCATAATCTTCCACGGTGACCAGCCGGGTCGGAAGATATTTTATATTGCTTAATAAAACACAAGTCCAGTTTTTTTATAAAATTTGTAGTAGACGGGGGTGCTAGTTACTGTGCATTTTTATCTTTGTTGTCATATTTGTCTGATATTGTGTTGGTATTATTATTAACTAAATAGTTCAGCATGCCAGGTTTCAAAACTCCAGAAATACTATTGGATCTTGGAGCTGATGAGTGCATTTTCAGAGTTTTGTTTTTCTTACTGGCTTGCATGTTTTTGTGTCCTTGTGAATGGAGAAAGTTTTCGGGTGATGTAGACAATGTACTTTTATTGTTGTTTCTTTATATAATTAGTTTGTCTTATTTTATGATTGCATTATTTCCCTTTTCTCTCTCTTTTTTTAGGTGTTGTTGTAATTCTTTTCTTTTTTGTTAAACATATGACGGGTAATCTTCTTTCGTATAATATTGAGTGTCATTCAGTGCCCCTTTGTGTTAAAACATTTTGATCTTCAGGCTGTACAGCAGTTGTAAATGTTTCTACTATTGGGCGAGGTCTGTCTCCGTTTTTCCTATTCCCTTCATATCTTGGATACCTCTATTATCTAACTTAATAGAGAAATGTTCCTCTATTATCTTGGTAAAGTTGTTCACTAAGTTTTCATACAATGATTCTTTCTCTAATATACCAAAAAATACGATGTTTCTTTGTCTTTCGTGCTTTTCCAAGAAGTACAGTCTTTTATCTTGGTTTACAACTCTTTCTTCCAACTTTTATGTTTTTCTTCCCATATACAAAATTTTTCTCCCAATATTTTATTTATATTTTATGTTACTTGTTCTGTTACATTCTCTCCGCTTTTACGAATCTTAGTTTTTTGTTCGTCTAATTCTTTTTGTATTTTTTTAAGTGCATTCATAATTTCTTCCATGGTTTATTGCTATTTCTCTGCCCGAGGCGCCCTCCTTTAAACAGACTTTGTACTATCAGATTGATAGCATATACTCAATAAGAGCTCAATTGTTTAGCGTTGTAATATGATCTGTTTATAACAGATGGCGCTGAGCGTTGTTTGAGTGTTGTTGAACGGTTGTAGTTAGTAATTGTTGAACAGTCATTTAATTTTGGGGTTGTGTTTTTTAATGTTTTTAACAAAATGGTAAAACTGCCATTAATTTTTGTCCACATAACACAGTGAACATTAATTTAATTAGTGTTTAGCCAGTATTTACGAGAAAAAGTCCACAAACAGAAATCACTGACAATCGTTTTTGCACTATAGATAGTTTTGATTTTCAATTGTTTGTTGATAGTTATGTCACTTAAATCCAATATATAATATTTATGCCAAGGTTTTGTATCACTTAACACTTTAACACATTAAAAAAAACCACCGTTTTATATTTTTAACTTGATTTCTTTTACAGAGTCGATGTATACCATGACACAGTAGCGCCCTCTATATCCATATATTTATTGCGTATATTAAATTCATAATTAATACAAGTTCAAGTAAAAACTTGTTTTATTTATCTAGGTATATTATTTATATCTAGAATAAAAAACAACAAAATACAGCGAAATCACGGCGCCATTTTTTAAAAATAAAATTTAAGTGACGAACGAATTTACCCTCCTCCTCATTGTAAATGGCTGCTGCAGTCCAGGGACAAACGCCATTCAAAAAAAGGCTACAATTGCATTGTCACCTCTTATGACTGAGCTGGAATGCCTCTCAGCCTGTAACTATACTGGATCTTTAAACCAATTCTAACACAGCAGTGCAAGCACTGCCATTTAGTGACCGATAGCGGTTACAGAGTGGTTCCTATCACTCTACTGCTTAGATTTCTGAGCAGTAGAGAAGTCCTACCTAGTTTTGACATTTTTTTTTTGTAAAGTCCACGGACTAAATCAAGGTATGTACGAGTACATCATTACATCGCCATTACAATACTGAGAACTAATTTTAAATAATACCACTGCCTTTTGGCAGCAGATATAAGTAAAAAGATGACACCTACATACCTAAAAACCAACTCGACTCGACAACTGAAATGTGCTTGTTTGTCATCCTTACTTCTATTAAAAATGAGAATTTTTGTGGCATTTCCCATTGCTCCCTTTTACGAAATAAACTGGGATGTTGGGTTTCTTTACAAACCCACTAGTGAACACATTTCGATATTTTCTATCGTCTTTCTTTGTCATTTGATAGATTGAATTTTCTTTGTTAATTCGTTTTGTTTATACATTTTAACCCGTTCTCTCTTTATAAACAGTGACTGATTCATTCATTCATAAACACTCACGCCTGTCACCCATAGGGGTAGGCAGAGACTACAGACTTCCATTTTGCACGATCCTGACACACCTCTCTTGCCTCCTTCACATCCATACACCTACGCATACATGCTCATCGGTTAAGGGTACTCCTAATTTGGCCCGTTTTCAATAAATCGCCAATTTGGTCGATAAATTTTCGCCTAGGACGTCCCTTTTACGACTCTGCCATTCACTTCTGCACCATAAATTTTCTTTGTCACTCTTTCCTCATTCATTCTTTCCACATGACCAAACCACCGAAGCATTCCTTTCTTAATTCTGGTCACAACATCATCTTGCAAACCACACTCTTCTCTTATTACACAATTTCTTACCCTGTCATTCAGATTCAGCCCTAACATATACTCCTTAACGACCGCATTTCTACTGCGCTTATTCTACTCTCGTGCTTCTTCTGCCACACCCAACTTTCACTACCATACGTTAAAGTAGGGACCAACACAGCATTGTGAATTGCCATACGGGCCTTTTTCGACAAATTTTGACTCTTCACAATAGAGTGCAAGGCCCCATTTACACTATTTCCCGGTGACTGATGTAAATAAATTTTCTATTATAACAACAATAACCTTAATTAAACACAAACAAGCTAACGTTTTATTTAAGTCGCCATCAAACATAACAGCATCGCATAAAAAAGTGATTTATTAAGTCTCGGATTTAAAGTATGATTCAAACGAGTTTACGTATAAAAAAATAAAATACGTTTTTTAAATGAACTCAATAATATAAAATTCACTTTTGTGTTATATGTAACTAGCGATCTGTCCCGGCTTCGCACGGGTGATATCTGTATTATTCAACAGCGCCACCTACCGAGTCTAATCTAACTATGCCTATTACCCTCGCGAAAGTACACGCGAAATGTTGACAAATTTTTATCACAATCTGCTGAATGGTATGGCAGCTAATAAAATACGAACCAACAAAAATATTTTTTATATTTTTATATTAGATTTCAGAGATAGCTGATACCGGGTGGGGGTAGGACAGCCTTCCAGCCCAGGTGTCAGTCTAAGTAGGTAGCACCCTCTAATCGATTGATTTCGCCAGGAAGTGATGCTTAAGGGTATAGATACATTGCTGAAGGTTATGGAGAACCAGAAACAATTACAAATAATTCAATTACAAATTCAAATTTTTTACTAAAGATATAGCATAACCTCGGCGCCACACTCGTCGCAAACTTTCACATTTTCTGTCAAATTCCATACTTGACATGTTAGTTCGTATATTTCCGCAAGACTTATTTCATGAAACAGATTATAATTTAAGCATGAGACTTATTTTGCGTTCATAAAATAAGGGTGACAAATGAACACAAATTCAACCTGATGGTATGTGGATGCTGTGGCCCATAGCCATCTACATCTATCCTCAAATGAGAATCAAAATGCAGATGGGTTGCCACCTTTGAGTACTCAGATGGAATGTCTCGTTTCCAGTGAAAGAGGGCTCCGGATTTAACACTCACTATACGCAACACAGCATTGAGCTGCTAAGTTACGCTGGAATTCTGTGAGAGTGTGGTTCTTTTCCGGTCGAGCCGACCTATTCTTGCTACAACTATAGTATACCTGCAGCAATCTATCAAGTATAAAAACTGCAATTTATAATAAAGCATGTAGCACGTGCATCTATTTGCGTTGAGGACAAAATGTTTAATATGTCCGAGTTTACCGCATTATAAAAGTTCAATTTGCGTTAACATGAATACTCACAAAGCGACGTATTCCAGCGTTATAATTAAACAAAACTGTGTTGTTACGAAAGCAATCTTAGGTGCAGTAAATCTAGATAGCGAAGTTACGACGCCAGTGCCATTAAAATCTACCGAGCTTTACTGCTAGGTTTTTTATTGAAGTGAGGGTGACAAACAAGTACACCGTCCATTTAATAAATAAGTGTTTACGTGGGAAAACCAAGCTGTAGTTATATTATGGTTTTAGCTCAAATGGGTCGGTTCGACCGCGGAGCTTAATGCTGCTGTATTTCCTATGGTAAGTGAAGCGAATCGGAGACCCATTTTTACTGGAAACGAGACATTCTCCATTAGTTCTCAGGGTATACAATGCATTTTCATTTTTATTCTTAATTGAGGGTAAATGCAGATGTCGATGTACCACAGCATTCACTTACCATCAGGTGAACTGTATGCTTGTTTGTGACCCTTTTTCTATATAAAAGGTATTGACAGAGCGATTTATTTATTTATCTTTTCATTATTGCAACCGCATCACACAAAATACTACAAAGGACGGATTTAATACCAATTGGCATTATCATTACCAGTCCACCCTAGTTGTGATGGGAATAAGTGGTAGTTTCAATGGATTTTTTTTTGAATTTTATAGGAATGCGGTGTGGTAGAACACACTGCAGATATATTATGGTTGTAGCACGAATGGGTCCGCTCGACTCTTACCTAGTTTGAAAGCACCTCCCGCATCAATTGCGTGCACTATCACCGTCACCATTAATCTCAATACTCACACTACGAAAGACACACCACCGTCAATGATATGACACGTGTTTTGCCTCTAAACGAGGCATTATTAGGTGAAATAGACTTGCGGACCTTCAACAAACGAGGTTACTACTCAGGGGAGGCGGTTGAAACTTATCATCATATAAGCCGCATGCTTATCGCAAGCTAACACCGATTGGAAAGAAAAAAGGAACGTATTTACTTGAAGCTATATAATACATAATTTCCTAACATGATATAATATAACATTGACAGCAACAAATAGGTATTCGACCCTGAATTGTACCGCAGTGTAATAAAGCAAAGCGCTAATATTTTGCCAGTGCCATTTGTGGCTCAGTATTCATCGCCTCCCGCAAAACCTCCTTAAAATGTAAGGCATGTTTGTTGCTTATTTAATTTTCTTTAAATGTGAATGCTTGAAGTACATAAACTTATTATTACATCAGATTGAAAGAAATCATGTCAGTAAGCCGGCACTGTAATAACGTTTCAGAACATTCCCTTCCGTAAACTCAAGATATATTTGAGATAAAACTTTACAAGAACCTTTGTAATGCTTTCCGTGGTTTATTCATTTGTATCAATTATATCTGATTTATTTTTATGTATACTACCTATAAATAATAATAGCGACCTGACCCGGCTTCTCCTGTATATATTTGAAAACCATTATTTATTGCATCGATTTTTCGTTTTCTTTTTAATGATAAAGTTTTTCAGATAAAATATAAGCTAGATTCACTCATTCCGAAGATTAGCTCAGACAAATAATAAATTTAAAAATGGTTATTCATGTCTTAATGGCATGCAAATAACCTCCTCAGTTCAATAAAAGGCATTGATATCACAGACAGGCACTTTAATTTTATTTATATACGTAGATGATATAGTTGTTACTGTCGAAATATACCCATAATCTAATTTAAAACTCTGTTAAAAATTTGTGCGTGTTATAGTTCTTACAATTCACGAGTGCGGTCGACCTTTGAATGTGGTTCGACATGTACACACACAGTGTGACAGTGTGCGTCCGGTCGTGACTGGCCGTTCCACCGGGCACGCACACCGTCACACTGCATGTACATATCGAACCACATCGAAAGGTCGACCGCACTCGTGAATTGTAAGAACTATACTATATTGTAGGACTCCTTTTCATCGGGGTACCTTATTATCTATTTCTGATGCTAAATAACACCATTTGCATTGTTGTGTTCCTTTCAATAGTGTAAAAAAAATGTTGATACCTGTTCCGTATCTGTTCTGTATTCTGTACTCTATATCAATCATACGATGAAACTGTGGAAAGCTGTAGAATGTGCGCCTGTGAACGCGAGGTATAGTAGCCAGCAGGCTCAGGTATAGTAGCTGGCAGGCTGAACACTAAGGCCTTGATTAATGGTCGGCTACGCAGAGTCTATTTCACCTGAGGATGCCTCGTTTAAAGGGGAAACTTGGGTCGTATTATCGAGGGTGGTATGTATTTTCAAGTGTAGTGGTGCTAGGATTAGTGGTGATGGTAGGGCACTCAATTGTGTAGGGCGAGACGTACTCTTCAAACTAGTTAGGACAAATTATTTTGCACTTTAATTGAAACATTTGGAATTTTAAAAGAAGTAGTGTCCCGCTATCTAAACCTTGGATATTTTCGTTCGTTAACAATGTGGCTTGCGTGATAGTTCAAAGCTAAAGTGCTCCGTCAATATTTTATCGTTTTAAAAAGCTTAAAGAATTACCTTCGTATCTCCATTTTCTTATATATATACGGAATTTATACGAAACTCAATATACGGATGAGAATATTTTTGGCATTGCATTTCATTTGTTGGTTCGTTTCAAATACTCTAGTTGAAGTGTATTAAAATTATATCTCCACATTGAAATAATAAAACGATTATTTTTGTTGAAACCGTTTAGTGGCGGTGTAAGAATATCTACTATCCCGTATCATCCATGGGTGTCATAAGAGGCGACCAAGGTAAACAAATCAGGAGATGGACGGCAGCGTCTTCCTTGCCAAGTTTGGAAACTACGGCAGTTATCCTTCCTATGACGCAATCAATAGGGAAGGTTAGCCTATTTTCAGCACTGGAGTTTAATGAGCTGTAACGCTAACGGTCACAATAGCTTTCTTTATGAAAACCTCTTTTTCACACGACAAACGAAATTATCGTCAACCTGACGGTAAATGGCTACAGCAAACCAAGCACAGCTGCAGCCAACTTTAAACAAAAAAGAGAGGAATAAAATGGAATGCCTCACAGCATGTTTCCATATTGTTCCTCTTTAGAAACAGAACCGGACAGCTTTTTATTCAATATAAATTATAATTAATACTTATTGAAAGTAACTTTTTTAATTTACCACTGGTTCGGAGAAAAATCTCTGTCCTGGAAAGAACCAGCAAAAACGCAGCAGGACTATTTTTTAAACAATAGCTTACAATCATGTATGTTAGTACTAACAACACAAAACAAATTAGAAATAGCTTGGTAGCGATCACTTTCCCAGGGGTTATAATTATCCATAATTTCCTACTAATATAATAACGCTTTTTATATAAACTTAGTTTAATAAGGTTTTTGAACTTAGTTTATAACTTTTATACCTGGACACAGCAGTGCAAGCTCTGATTTTTTGCGACAAAAACAGGAAAGAGAATGGAACCAACTCAAATAGACTTGTAAACAAAAAAGGAATCCTACAACCTAACATTGTATGTTACATTTTTCACATTAGTATCTACACATACACACATAACGGCTTGCATGTTATCCCTAAGGAAGAAGGTAAATTCCAAAAAATAACAAACAAATTAGACCGCGTTAAGTAAGAAAAATAGTAGTATACATAGAAAACACCTTTCGAGGAGTAATAATCAGGTTAGACGTTCGTTAAGTCAATGACCAGTTTGTGATATTCCTTGTAAGGGCATGTAGCGATGACGACGATTAATCAGAAATTATATAATTTTGTTCCTACCTCCCACTCTAGGATCAGTCTGCTAATGGGTCTCGTCTGTATTAATACCTATATAGTTGAATTATGTCTCAACGACGGTATATAAGTATCTTCATCTTATGTATCTTCAACGTAAACTACTACTATGAAGGATAACTTATTAGTATAAGGAAGCTGCTCTAATTTTAGTTAAGTGACGAAATGCCAGTAAAACAGAGAGTAAGAGATTTTCTCCCTAAAAAGAGAAAGACTCTTGTCCAGCAGTGAACTTCCACGGGCTGATAAAGAAGATGAAGCTCTGTGTTCTAAATATAAAATGATTTCTCATATAATAATTGTATTCACATTTATCGCTTTCACATGGAAACGTACCGATATTTAACGTGCTTTGAAGTGAACAGGAAAAGAATTTACTTGGCAAAGCTTTTAATGTGACTTCGATGGAATATCCGATAAAACACGTGCAAACGCGGTCGAAGACTTCTCAAGTCGCACGCTCGCTGCGTGAGATAAAATAAGAAAACCGGATTTAGACCGTAGCCTATAAATTACGAAAGAATAAGACAGATTTTCTTACAAGTCGAAGTATTAAGGCATTTGATGTCATAATGTCCTCCAGAATGAATTTCTATTCGACTAGTCTTAACGAAGACCAACCATCGCGCAGCAAAGGGTTTTAGTTAATATTACCGTTAGTCTTTTAAAGTCCACTGCTGAACATAGGCTGAGAGTGATAGATTGCCTCATAGGAGGAATATTTGGCATAGTTACCACGCTTGCCAAGCGCGTTGCCATGCACGGTTTTTTTATTCTTATTCGTTATTAGGAATACACTTCTGACCATCTCTTAATTTGTTCCCCTCTATCGCATATTACGACACCCACGGTATTATATGGGGTAGTGGATATTCTTACAGAGCAACTACACGGTAAGGCACGAGCGTATTACCTACATCAACACAATAAAACACCTTTTTTACTTACGTATTATTTCTTCTCAGTTTTCAAGGATGACGACGTATTTACTTCCACTTACCATCAGGCAAGCACAAAAATGCACTCTCTATGTCTCTCATAGTCTAATGGAACAGAATTCTGACGAGACCTGATTCTATACATGCTATTACAACTGCAAAATACTCGTATTTTCTTATAAGTTTGTCATTGATATTATTTTTAAGTGAGTCTACCATTTTGATAGGCATGAAATAAATAAAATGATTCCATACAAAAGCAAAAAAAAACAGCTTAGGGCTACTTACACGCCAAACCAACAAGTATACGTCCATAATACAATTAACCAGTTCTAAGAAAGTGCACGAACTCGTATAGTAGACAATATTATGGTGTAGACATTGTAGGTGAGTAATCAAGTAATTTATATATTATTTACTGGTGATAATTATTTTAACAGTATAGTGGCGGTATAGGAATATCCACTATGGGATAGTAGGGTATCATTTCGTGGGCGTCATAAGAGGCGACAGGCAAATAAAACAGGAGACAGGCAGTATCATCTTCGTTATAAACAACTAGAAATACGGAACTGCTGTTGCTTACCCACTTGGAAAGCGTGGCAACTATAGCAAACACTCTCGTATATGAAGTAATCAATCTATGGAAGTGGCCAAAGTACAGCCGTACGTTTTACATGCTATAATGGTAATGCCCATATGGATGATAAGTGAAAGAAGAAGAGTTGTCAGCCCTGAAAATAAGTGTGAAGTGATATATGTTTTGTTTATTATAACATGTATATCATAGTATCATAAACACCGACATCTGTCACCCAGATCCAGACCCGATCCTGACACACCACTCTCGCCTCCTTTTATCAATAATAGTACTTCTTTACATCTACCTACGCAAATATGATAAATATATATATCCCCAGTTTGGTCGATAAACTTTCGTCTTTCCAACTTCTGGTCACGGTAAATATGTATTATGGTAAAACATATGCCGAGTAATCTTCTTTCATATAATATTGAGTGTCATTTAGTGCCACTTTGTGTTTAAAAATTTTGATCTTCAGGCCAAGAGTTGTGAATGTTTCTACTATTGGGCGAGGTCTGTTTCCGTTTTTCCTATTCTCTTCATTTTTTGGATACCTCTATTATCTAACTTAATAGAGAAATGTTCCTCTATTATCTTGGTAAAGTTGTTCACTAAAATACGATGTTTCTTTGTCTTGCCTGCTTTTCCAAGAAGTACAGTCTTTTATCTTGGTTTACAACTCTTTCTTCCAATTTTTATGTTTTTCTTCCAATACACAAAATTTTTCTTCCAATATTTTATTTATATTCTATGTTAGTTGTTCTGTTACATTCTCTCCGCTTTTACGAATCTTAGTTTTTGTTCGTCTAATTCTTTTTGTATTTTTTTTTAAGTGCATTCATAATTTCTTCCATGGTTTATTGCTATTTCTCTACACGAGGCGATAGCAAATACTCAATAAGAGTTCAATTGGTTTAGCGTTGTAATATGGTCTGTTTATAACAGATGGCGCCGAGCGTTGTTTGAGTGCTGTTGAACGGTTATAGTTAGTAATTGTTGAACTGTCATTTAATTTTGCGGTTGTGTTTTTTAATGTTTTTAAGAAAATGGTCAAACTGCCCTTAATTTTTGTCCACATAACACTTCAGCACAAGTGAACATTAATTTAATTAGTGTTTAGCCTGTATTTGCGAGAAAAAGTCCACAAACAGAAATCACTGACAATTGTTTTTGCACTATAGATAGTTTTGATTTTCATTTTTTTTGTTGATAGTTATGTCACTTAACTCCAATATATAATATTCATGCGAAGGTTTTGTATCACTTAACACTTTAACACATTAAAAAAAATACTGTTTTATATTTTTAACTTGATTTCTTTTACAAAGTCGATGTATACCATGATACAGTAGCGCCCTCTATATCCATATATTTATTATTAAATTCATAATTAATACAAGTTCAAGTAAAAACTAGTTTTATTTACATCCTTGACCCAGATTTTCGTCACCGATCTAGGTATATTATTTATATCTAGCATAAAAAGCAACAAAATACAGCGACCTCCCGGCACCATATTTTAAAAATAAAATTTAAGTGACGAACGAATTTACCATCCTCCTGATTGTAAATGGCTGCTGCAGTCCAGGGACAAACGCCAGTCAAAAAAGGCTACAATTGCATTGTCATCTCTTATGACTAAGCTGGAATGCCTCTCAGCCTGTAACTATACTGGATGTTTAAACCAATTCTAACATAGCAGTGCAATCATTGCCATTTAGTGACCGATAGCGGTTACAGAGTGGTTCCTATCACTCTACTGCTTAGATTCCTGAGCAGTAGAGAAGAGGTAGGACTTCTGTTGTCTTCTTCTTCTTCTTCAGTTTTGACATTTTTTTTTGTAAGGTCCACGGACTTAATCAAGGGATTTACATTCTTACATCGCCATTACAATACTGAGAACTAATTGTAAATAAAACCACTGCTTTTTGGCAGCAGATATAAATAAATAGATGATACCTACATACCTAAAAACCAACTCGACTCGACAACTGAAATGTGCTTGTTTGTCATCCTTACTTCTATTAAAAATGAGAATTTTTGTGGCATTTCCCATTGCTCCCTTTTACGAAATAAACTGGGATGTTGGATTCCTTTACAAACCCACTAGTGAGCACATTTCGATATTTTCTATCGTCTTTCTTTGGTATTTGATAGATTGATGGATTGAATTTTCTTTGTTAATTCGTTTTTTTATATTTTAACCCGTTCTCTCTATAAACAGTTAATGATGTAAATAAAATTTCTATTATAACAACAATAACCTTAATTAAACACAAACAAGCTAACGTTTTATTTAAGCTCACATGAAACATAACACCATGGTATTAAAAAAAGTGGTTTATTAAGTCTCGGATTTAAAGTATGATTCAAATGAGTTTATACATAAAAAATAAACTACGTTTTTAAAACGAACTCAATAACATAAAATTCACTATTTTTTTATATGTAACTAGCGATCTGTACCGGCTTCGCACGGGTGATATCTGGATTATTCAACAGCGCCACCTACCGAGTCTAATGTGCCTATTACCCTCGCGAAAGTATACGCGAAATGTTGACAAAGTTTTATCACAATCTGCTGAATAGTATGGCAGCTAATAAAATACGAACCAACAAAAATATTTTTTATATATTTATATTAGATTTCAGAGATAGCTAATACCGGGTGGGGGTAGGGCAGCCTTCCAGCCCAGGACCTTAGACCGACAGTCTAAGTAGGTAGCACCCTCTAATCGATTGCTTTCGCCAAGAAGTGATGCTTAAGGGTATAGATATATTTCTGAAGGTTATGGAAAACCAGAAACAATTACAAATAATTCAATTACAAATTCAAATTTCTTACTAAAGATGTACCACCTCGGCGCCACACTCGTCGCAAACTTTCACATTTTCTGTCAAATTCCATACTTGACATGTTAGTTCGTATATTTCCACAAGACTTATTTCATGAAACATATTATTATTTAAGCATGAGACTTATTTTGCGTTCATAAATTAAGGGTGACAAATGAACACACATTCCACCTGATGGTATGTGGATGCTGTGGCCCCTTAGCCATCTACATCTATCCTCAAAAGAGAATCAAAATGCAGATGGGTTGCCACCCTTGAGTACTCTGATGGAATGTCTCGTTTCCAGTGAAAAAGGGCTCCGGATTTAACACTCACCATACGCAACACAGCATTGAGCAGCTAAATTACGCTGGAATTCTGTGAGAGTGTGGTCCTATTCTTGCTACAACTATAGTATACCTGAAGCAATCTATCAAGTATAAAAACTCCAATTTATAATAAAGCATGCAGCACGTGCATCTATTTGCGTTGAGGACAAAATGTTTAATATGTCCGAGTTTACCGCATTATAAAAGTTAAATTTGCGGTAACATGAATACTCACAAAGCGACGTGTTCCAGCGTTGTAATTAAACAAAACTGTGTTGTTACGAAAGCAATCTTAGGTGCAGTAAATCTAGATAGCGAAGTTACGACGCCAGTGCCATTAAAAACTACCGAGCTTTACTGCTAGAATTTTTATTGAAGTGAGGTGACAAACAAGCACACCGTCCATTTAATAAATAAGTGTTTACGTGGAGAACCAAGTTGTAGTTATATTATGGTTTTAGCTCAAATGGGTCGGTTCGACCGCGGAGCTTAATGCTGCTGTGTTTCCTATGGTAAGTGAAACCAATCGGAGACCCATTTTGGAAACGAGACATTCTCCATTAGTTCTCAGGGTATATGTACAATGCATTTTCATTTTTATTCTTAATCGAGGGTAAATGCAGATGTCGATATACCACAGCATTCACTTACCATCAGGTGAACTGTATGCTTGTTTGTCATCTTCTTTCTATAAAAATGTCATTAACAGAGCGATTTATTTATTTATCTATTCTTTATTGCAACCCCATCACATAAAATATTACAAAGGGCGGATTTAATGCCAATTGGCATTATCTACTAGTCCACCCTAGTTTTGATGGGAATAAGTGGTAATTTCAAAGAATTATTTTTTGAATTTTATAAGAATCCGGCGTGGTAGAATATACTGCAGCTATATTGTCGCTGTAGCACGAATGGGTCCGCTCGACTCTTACCTAGTTTGAAAGCACCTCCCGCCTCAATTGCGTGCACTATCCCCGTTATCACTAATCTCAACACTCACAATAGGAAAGACACACCACCGTCAATAATATGACACGTTTTTCGCAACCAAACGACGTTATTAGGTGAAATAGAATTGCGGAGGGTTACTAGGTTACTACTCTGATGTTGCAGTTGTTCATGGGAGGCGGTCGAAACTTATCATCATATGAGCCGCATGCTCATCGCAAACCAACACCGATTAGAAAGAAAGAAAGAAACATCTTTACTTTTAGCTAATTAATACATAATTTCCCCACATGATATAAAATAATACAACATTGACAGCAACAAATGGGTATCCAACTCAGCATTGTACCGCAGTACAATAACCAAAGCACTGATATTTTGCCAGTGCCAATTGTGGCCCAGTGTCCACCGCCTCCCGAAAAACCTCCTTAAAATGGAAGGCATGTTTGTTGCTTATTTAATTTTCTCTAAACGTGAATGTTTGAATAACGTAGACTTATTATTACACCAGATTGAAAGAAATCATGTCAGTAAGCCGGAACTGTAATAACGTTTCAGAATATTCCCTTCCGTAATCTCAAGATATCTTTGAGATAAATCTTTACAAGAACCTTTGTAATGCTTTCCGTGATTTATTCATTTGTATCAAATATATCTGCTATATTTCTGTGTATACTCTCTATAAACAATACTAGCGACCTATCTCGGCTTTGCCTGTATAGATTTAAAAACCATTATTTATTGCATCGACATTTCGTTTTATTTTTAATGTTAAAGTTTTTCTAGATTCCTAGATAAAATATAACCTAGATTCACCCATTCCGAAGATTA
The DNA here is from genome assembly GCA_907164705.1 of Parnassius apollo. Lineage (NCBI taxonomy): Eukaryota > Metazoa > Arthropoda > Insecta > Lepidoptera > Papilionidae > Parnassius > Parnassius apollo. The sequence continues at coordinate 2,031,778 of CAJQZP010000458.1, forward strand.
GCTCAGACAGATAATAAATTTAAAAATGGTTATTCATGTCTTAATGGCATGCAAATAACCTCCTCAGTTCAAAAAAGGCATTGATATTACAGACAGGCACTTCAATTTTATTTATATGTACAGCTGATATAGTTGTTGCTGTCGAAATATACACATAATCTAATTTAAAACTCTGTTAAAAATTGGTGCGCATTATAGTTTTTACAATTCACGAGTGCGGAACACCTTTGAATGTGGTTCGACATGTATATGCACAGTGTGACAGTGTGTGTCCGGTCGTGACTGACCGTTCCGCCAGGCACGCACACCGTCACACTGCATGTACATGACGAACTACATGCAAAGGTCGACCACACTCGTGAATTGTAAGAACTATACTATATTTTAGGACTCCTTTTCTACACGGAATTTCGTCTGGGTACCCCATTATCTATTTGTGATGCTAAATAGCAGCCCTTACACTGTTGTATTCCGTTCAAACGGGTAAAGAAAAAAAAATGTTTATACCTGTTCTGTATGTGTTCAAATATTAATCATACGATGAAACTTTGGAAAGTTGTAGAATGCGCGCCCGTGAACGTCAGGTATAGTAGCTGGCAGGCTGACCACTAAGGCCTTGATTAATGGTCAGCTAACGCAGAATCTATTTCACCTGAGTATGCCTCGTTTAGAGGCGAAACGCGTGTCGTATTATCGACGGTGGTGTGAATGTCATAGTGTAGTGGTGTTGGGATTAGTGGTGACGGTAGGGCACGCAATTTTGTAAGGCGAGACATGCTCTTCAAACTAGTTAAGACAAATTATTTTGCACTATTGTAGCGAATTAATTTTTAACATCTTTAATTGAAACATTTGGAACTTTAAAAGAAGCAGTGTCCCGCTATCTAAACCTTGAATATTTTCGTTCGTTAACAATGTGGCTTGCGTGATAGTTCAAAGCTAAAGTGCTCCGTCAATATTTTATCGTTTTAAAAAGCTTAAAGCATTACCTTAGAATTTTCATTTTGTTTATAGCACATTTATACGAAACTGAATATAACGGATGAGAATAGTTTTGGCATTGCATTTCATTTGTTGGTTCGTTTCAAATACTCTAGTTGAAGTGTACTATAATTATATCTCAACATTGAAATAATAAAACGATTAGTTTCCTTGAAACCGTTTAGTGGCGGTGTAAGAATATCTACTATCTTATATCATCCCTGGGTGTCGTAAGAGGCGACCAAGGTAAACAAATCAGGAGATGGACGGCAGCGTCTTCCTTGCCAAGTTTGGAAACTACGGCAGTTATCCTTCCTATGACGCAATCAATAGGGAAGGTTAGCCTATTTTCAGCAGTGGAGTTTAATGAGCTGTAACGCTAACGGTCACAATAGCTTTCTTTATGAAAACCTCTTTTTCACACGACAAACGAAATTATCGTCAACCTGACGGTAAATGGCTACAGCAAACCAAGCACAGCTGCAGCCAACTTTAAACAAAAAAGAGAGGAATAAAATGGAATGCCTCACAGCATGTTTCCATATTGTTCCTCTTTAGAAACAGAACCGGATAGCTTTTTATTCAATATAAATTATAATTAATACTTATTGAAAGTAAATTTTTTAATTTACCACTGGTTCGGAGAAAAATCTCTGTCCTGGAAAGAACCAGCAAAAACGCAGCAGGACTATTTTTTGAACAATAGCTTACAATCATGTATGTTAGTACTAACAACACAAAACAAATTAGAAATAGCTTGGTAGCGATCACCTTTCCCAGGGGTTATAATTATCCATAATTTCCTACTAATATAACTGTATGTTACATTTTTCACATTAGTATCTACACATACACACATAACGCCATGCCTGTTATCCCTGTGGAAGTAGGTAGATTCCAAATAATAGCAAACTACTTAGACCACGTTTAGTAAGAAAATAATGGTATACACAGAAAACACCTTTCAAGAAGTAGGAACCTGGTTAGACATTCGTTAAGTCAATGACCAGTTTGTGATATTCCTTGTAAGGGCATGTAACGATGATGACGATGAATCAGAAATTATATAATTTTTTTTCTCTCTCCACTCTAGCATCAGTCTGCTAATGGGTCTCGTATCTGTTAATACCTATGTAGTTGAATTATGTCTCAACGGCTGTCTCTCATTCGGATAACAACGTAAGTATCTTCAACGTAAGCAACTACTATGAAGCATAACTAAAGAAGCTGCTCTAATTTTTTTTAAGTGACGAAATCCCGGTGAAACAGAGAGTAAGAGTTTTTCTCCCTACAAGGAGACAGACTCATGTCCAGTAGTGGACTTCCGCCGTCTGATAAAGTAGATGAAGCTCTGTGTTCTAAATATAAAATGATTTCACGTATAGAAATTGTATTCACATTTATCGCTTTCAAAAGGAAACGTATCGATATTTAACGTGCTTTGAAGTGAACAGGAAAAGAATTTACTTGGCAAAGATTTTAATGTGACTTCGATGGAATATCCGATAAAACACGGGCAAACGCGGTCGAAGACTTCTCAAGTCGCACTCTCGCTGCGTGAGATAAAATAAGAAAACCGGATTTAGACCGTAGCCTATAAATTACGAAAGAATAAGACAGATTTTCTTACAAGTCGAAGTATTAAGGCATTTGATGTCATAATGTCCTCCAGAATGAATTTCTATTCGACTAGTCTTATCGAAGACCAACCATCGCACAGCAAATGGTTTTAGTTAATATTACCGTTAGTCTTTTAAAGTCCACTGCTGAACATAGGCTGAGAGTGATAGATTGCCTCATAGGAGGAATATTTGGCATAGTTACCACGCTTGCCAAGCGCGTTGCCATGCACAGTTTTTTTATTCTTATTCGTTATTAGGAAGACACTTCTGACCATCTCTTAATTTGTTTCCCTCTATCGCATATTACGACACCCACGGTATTATATGGGGTAGTGGATATTCTTACAGAGCAACTACACGGTAAGGCACGAGCGTATTACCTACATGAACACAATAAAACACCTTTTTACTTACGTATTATTTCTTCTCAGTTTTCAAGGATGACGACGTATTTACTTCCACTTACCATCAGGCAAGCACAAAAATGCACTCTCTATGTCTCTCATAGTCTAATGGAACAGAATTCTGACGAGACCTGATTCTATACATGCTATTAAATCTGCAAAATACTCGTATTTTCTTATAAGTTTGTCATTGATATTATTTTTAAGTGAGTCTACCATTTTGATAGGCATGAAATAAATAAAATGATTCCATACAAAAGCAAAAAAATAGCTTAGGGCTATTTACACGCCAAACCAACAAGTATACGTCCATAATATAATTAACCAGTTCTAAGAAAGTGCACGAACTCGTATAGTAGACAATATTATGGTGTAGACATTGTAGGTGAGTAATCAAGTAATTTATATATTATTTACTGGTGATAATTATTTTAACAGTATAGTGGCGGTATAGGAATATCCACTATGGGATAGCAGGGTATCATTTCGTGGGCGTCATAAGAGGCGACAGGCAAATTAAACAGGAGACAGGCAGTAGCATCTTCCTCATAAACAACTAGAAATACGGAACTGCTATTGCTGTGACCGTGGTAGGAAAAGGGGAGATCTCCCGCCGGGCAAGGTGTTCTGCCCGGGGAGCGGCCAACACTCCGTGTGATAGTTCGGAGATTTTCTATATATACTGTTTATGATTCGGAATGTTAATAGCGCGATTTAGGCTTCGGTGTGTTTCGGTGTGCTAGTGGCGCGACGACAGCGCCGCTACATCACCCCTGCTCAGACCGGAGGTCGATAGTGAAGTCTCGTTGTCGACGAATGTGCAAGTGCCAGGAGTTTGCCTTGTAGTCTGCGGTGAGTCGAGAAGAAGGCAAGTAATCTACGAAAGTGCCGTGAAGCAGAGGCGAGCAGTAAAGCTCAGAGCCGTGCCGAACACTGTATACCTCAGAGCCGTGCCGAACACTGTATAGCGCAGAGAGTAGCTTGAAGGAACAGGAAGATTATTATTCCGGTGCTGCGATGAACCTTCTGAATCTAGATGGCTTGCAGTATATGAATACTGCAGACGATATCTGCTCGGGAGCGAATGGGTGGGGTACCCACTAGAAAAGCGTGGCAACTATAGCAAACACCCTCGTATATGTAGTAATCAATTTATGGAGTTGGCCACCGTTCAGCCGTGGACGTTTTACAGGCTATAATGGTAATGCCTATATGGATAAGTGAAAGCAGAAGAGTTGTCAGCCCTGAAAATAAGTGTGAAGTGATATATGTTTTGTTTATTATAACATGTATATCATAGTATCATAAACACCGACATCTGTCACCCAGATCCAGACCCGATCCTGACACACCACTCTCGCCTCCTTTGATCAATAATAGTACTCCTTTACATTTACCTACGCAAACATGCTAAATATATATATATATATATATCCCCAATTTGGTCGATAAACGTAAAAGTTCGTCTTTACAACTTCCGGTCACGGTAAATATGTATTATATAGGACATGCCGCAAAATCTCATCACTACACAGGTTAACTGGCAGAGAATGCCAGTAGGCATTAAGTCCGCCTTTTCTAATCCTATTCATAAAGGTGATGTAATACAATAAACTTTAAATAAATAAATGTCTAAATAATAGTGCGACATTTCGCTTAACTACAGCTTCAGTTTGTTGTTGTATTGAGATTTATATAACCACTTCCATCTAAGTAATTCAATTTGATCAAAATCGGGTCTTTTCAAAATGAAAGTCTTATTTAATAAGAAAATACTTTATTTATATTAAAAGCTTTTTAAAGTTAAGAAAACTTCATTAGTCTTGATATTAAATTATTACCTTTACTCCGTACTTTATTATATTTTTCTTAAGTGTTGAGTACAAAAGGGACATACCTGAAACAAAAGAAAAGCAAATTTATTATCAGTAAAACACATAATAAATCATCTTTTCGTCATACACATTGAATAAAACTAATATTACGGATGATATCTCATTTAAATTGTATACAAATGCTCGTAAAAAACCGATCGTGACCAAGGATAATTCTTGAGGCCATTAAAATAAAAAAGACATCCAAATATCAATAGAGAAGATATCTGGACGCTACTATCTGGGTGATTTAATCAAATTCTAAGCCAAACATAAAACACTGCAAAATTATGTATTCTCTTTCTACGTAGATCACTAGTTCGATTGATATAAGTATTAAAAATCTGTAAAATTATGATATCAGAACGTCAAAAATTTCAGTATTCTGTGACCATGGGAGCTGTGAAGCACTCGAAACAAATTAATTAAGTGGGATAAAATCAGTAAGAAAAAGTTTTATTAAACAATTTATTTAACGATTGTATTTCAGATGTAAAGTTTTTAAATAAGATAATAAAACAAAATTTACTTCTACTATTTTATTACAAAAAGAGGTTTATCGATAGTGTCGTTGTAAGATTATGGTATATATAGTTCTTTTAACTAAATAACTCCCTTAGCTGCGGCTGGCGCCACTGTCTTAGCGAAATTTGACAGTTTATTTTACATTACATAAGTCATTTTTTTCCTGGGGAACTTCTTTTGTGAAACATACTCTTGTTTAACATTTTTATTTATTTATAAGGGTGAAAAACGAGCACACAGTCCACCTGATGGTAATTGTTTTGTCCGTATTTATGAACATGGACAAAAAAAATGTCAATAATTCTCAGTACATGGTATTTTGATGGAATTTTCTCTAATATATATTAAATTCGTACAGAGGTGGCGTACGTATGTTCAATACTATCCCGTGGGAGTCGTAAGAAGCGGACAGGAAGGTGAAATGGGAGATGGACAGCCGCATTTTAGGAGCATTATTTTAGCAGCATTTAGTAGCATGGCAACTACGATATATATATATATATATATATATATTCAAAATCTACATCTGTATGCATATCTATGCCTATGCAAACAGTGAAGTCTAAAAGGCTGTAATAATGGGATAAATTATAAGTAAGCGGAGATTCTTCACTAACTATCTGTATATCTAGATAAGTACCACAGAAATTTGCAAACAATTAATTCAAAGTGTAGAAAAATTATATGTGCCTTATATAATTCAACTCCTATTTGAGAATATATGGTTTAAAATTTAAAGTATTATCAATTTTGTGAACACGTTTTCTTGGACTATAAAAACACTAAAATTATCAAATCAACAAAAGTTCAGAATTTAATCAAAAACTTTGTTTCAGGAATATAATAAAATAATGTAATTAGATGGAGAGTATTTTAGAACAAAAACTTACCGCCATTTTGCACCGCTCGTCGCGTTCACGTAACCGAAACTGTGACAATGTTATTCACACTATGTAACACGCTCCATTGTAATTAAACTGAATTGCATAACAATGAAAGCAATCTAAGTTGTACGTCATTTAAATATAGCGGCAGTAACGCCCATGCTTTTAAGCTACATTTTTTACTTAAAAAAATAGCAATGCTATTACGTTACTAGTAATCTTTATCTTATACGTGGTAGAGCCATGCTGCATTTATATTACTATAGAATTGTAGAACGAATGGGTCGGCTCGACCGGGGAAGGACCCCGCTCTCACAGAATACCAGCGTAAAATAATAGCTTAAAGCTACTGTGTTTCGTATGGTGAGTGTAGAGAGCCGGAGACCCTTTTTAGTGGAAAAGAGGCATTCCATCTTCGTCCTGACGGGTGACAACGCATCTGTATTTTAATTTTTTCGTCGATTTTTAATCGAGGATAGATGTAAAAATCTTGCCCTTGCCTTATCTCGTCTTTACCTTTATAGCGTATTGAGGCCCACTGCTGAACATAGGCCCCCCGCAGATTAGCTCATAGGGAGGATATTTTCCATAGTTACCACGCTTGACAAGCGGGTTGGTAACCAAATTTTTTATGTTTAATCATTATTATTTCTAATTTCCCTCATAATTACGATACCCACGAGGTGATATTGGATAGTGGATATTCTTGAACCACCACTACTTGGAATTAAATTCTTCTAGTAAGCTTAAAATGCTTGTTTTAAGAGTGGTTCACGGTAGTAGCCAAGTTTCAGATTCGAGCTCACGACTTTTTGAGTTCGCGTCCGAAACTTGCCATAAAGCTGTTGTCGCTTTGTAATTTAGTGGCAATCAAACTTTATCATACGTGACAATTATTAAAAAAAAAACTAATTATACGGATTTAATCGCGTTTAATTTCAACCTTTTTTAATTACCGTCGTTTCGGACACTTTATACCACCCATGGTCACGAGGGAGGAGGGGAGGTTTGATTTGGATGATTACGTCCTGTTGTCATAGTTCACGAAGGGTACCTTTAACTTTAATTTATGACCATGGGAGTTAATAAGAAATTATTTAGTGAGACTTATTATTAGTCGTCACACCAATCCATAACCGCCTTCAAATAAAGCTTGAATCTTGCTGAAATCGTGCCAGTAGAGCAATTAATTAGCCAAATACCGTAGGATTGTTTTTGGGAAAAAAACTAAATATATAAACTTTGGGAACCGTTACAGCACAAACATCAGTCAGATTTGATCCCCGCCTCCACTAAAGAAATTGCTCATTGAAATATCATGCTCATGTGCTTGGCGGTGAAGGACTATATAGCGAGGGCAAACTGCGCTGGTAATAGGGCTGCCACTTTATTGCAATAAAACTCTTTTTTAGTTTAGTTTTTTCAATATCATCATAGTCATTACAGCTGGTTACATATGCCTACTGAACCTCGTAAGCAAGCAGGAAGTCACTTCGCAAGTCCAATTCTTAATATATGCCTCCCCCAAAGAGTGCCTTAAAACACGGTCCTCAGCATCTGCTGCATCTTTTACTAAGTCTCACTACATTTTTAAGGGGGTGCCACCGTTATCCGCTAAAAAGAACCGCTGTTTCTTATCTCCTCAGTTTCAAGGCACTCCCCTTGTTGGCTCAGCCAGTATCGAAATCCTCGGCGTCGACATATCGAGTGACGTGCAGTTTCGTGGTCACTTCGAAAAGAAGGCCAAATTGGCCTCTAAAAAAGCTTGGCGTGGTCAGCAGAGCGGGACAGTATTTCATGCCGGCACACCGCCTGCAACTTTACAAGGCGCAGGTTCGGCTGCACATGGAATACTGTTCCCATCTCTGAGCTGGGACTCCCCAGTACCAGCTCCTTCCACTTGACCGCATACAGCGCAGAGCGGCTCGAATTGTCGACGACCGAGTGCTTTCCGATCGGCTCGATTCACTGGCACTGCGAAGAGATGTTGCATCTTTTTGCATTTTCTTTCGCATATACCACGGAGAGTGCTCTAAGGAATTGTTCGGATTAATCCCAGCCGCCAAATTTCGAGAACGCACTACGCGGCAAACGTCCCGATACCATCCACACCATCTGGATGCTTGGCGGTCCACCACTGTACGTTTCAAGAGGAGTTTTCTTCCGCGTACAACCTCTCTGTGGAATAGTTTACCACCAGCGATTTTTCCGGACCGATACGACCTGGGGACCTTCAAGAAAAGAGCGTACTCCTTTCTAAAAAGGCCGGCAACGCCGGCCGGCCTGCAATTCCCCTGGTGTTGCGGTTGATCATGGGCGGCGTTACTCACTTAACATCAGGTGAGCCGCATGCTCGTTTGCCCCTCTTCTATAAAAAAAACCCTGCGCTTTGCTTATCGGTACGAATATTTTGTGAAAAATCCATGTTTTATGAAAAATACTGATGTACATTTTTGAAATTTACAAAAAAAAAAATAGTTATACCATATATTAATAATTCCTGCATCAAATACGTCATTACCTGGGCTATGTTGAGTAGCGGTGATATTGATTTCATATACAATTGTAGAAAGGAGGGGGGAGAGGGCTATCTAATCTAGGTAAGACAGAATATTTTAATTTTTGCGCGGACCTTATTCTCTTCTTTTTTATTTAAATAAATCTTTACTAACCCCCAACAAAACCCCAATTTTATATTTTTGTGTTAATAAAAATGTAATATTTTTTTAATAGCCAACATGTTCATTGTATAATGATTTCTTAAATTTACGCGAACGCTACACATAGAATAAAACTAAATTTACAGATTTTATCGCGTTTATTTCACTACTTTTACTTATTTTTAATTCCCGACGTTTCGGGTGCTTTACAGCACCCATGGTCACGGGGGGACTGAGATGTTTGACGTCCCAATGTCATAGTAAGTCCGGCTATCTTCAGTTTTTGAATATTAATTTTTGGTCCGATTTACGCAAAACGAACTAATAGTATCATGAAGTCTTGCAGTGGTATGCTTAGGTTTGGGTTTTATTTTGTTAATTATAGGATCCCAAGCAGGTGGCAGCACTTATCCATCTTCTCTATTGAAATTTGGATGTTTTTTAATTTCAATAGCCTCGCGTATCATCCTTGGAAGGAATCGGTGTTCTTTTGCGAGATTTTGTGGTTTATCAAATCGAATGTAATGGTGGGGACGATTTTGAACATGTTCGCAGACTGCAGACTTCCCGCACCCCGGAACACCGACGCTCCGTTATACGAGGAAGAAAACTCCTAGTAAAATGTACAGCGATGGACCGTCAAGTATACAGGTGGTGAGGATGGAATCTTGAATGTTGACGCGATGTGCGTTAATGAAATTTGGCAGCTGGGATTAATCCGAAGAATTCCTCAGAGCACTCTCCGTGGTAGATGCGATAGAAAATGCAAAGGGATGCAACGTCCTTACGCAGCGCCAGTGAATCGAGCCGATCAGAAAGAACTCGGTCGTCATCGATTCGAACCGCTTTGCGCTGGACGATGTCAAGTGGAAGGAGCTGGCACTGGGGTGCCCCGGCCCAGAGATGAGATCGGTATTGTATGTGATGCCGAACGAACAGACCCGCGACAATTATTTGGCCATACTTGTTCCGTGTGGGATTCGAACCTGCGGCGTGACACTCAATGCTAAGCAATTGCGCCAAGAAGCCATCTTTTAGAAAGGAAAAGGACCGTCAGAGTCGAAGGCATTCCTTTACTTTCTACAGCAGCTTTTAAATCACTATAAGGACGTGAATAGAACACAGCAAAAATGTTTTCTAGGTTATATTAAATTTGCCATTTGTCTCGAGTGAGACCACAACCGAGCTAAATTAGCAAAGCGAGCCGACCCTAATCGTAAATTCTTGACGCAGCTTGCTCCGTGGTAGCATGCGAGATCTCGGCGCAACCTGGGATATTTATCACCCGTCTAATTTTCACCCGAGTGTGCCGCGTTCCTCCGAGATTGAAGATAACATTTTGATGTGTGGACCAGAATGTTTCATGATTATTTGAGATAACTTCACTCTTAATACAATTGTGAGAAAATACGCAGTACTCTAAAAAGTTACATTTACGAACGAGAAACTTAATGGTTCGGGCTATTGGTATATTATAAGGCCTCTGAATGTCTTTGAGTTGCATCATATTCATCTTTTTTGTTGTTGTTTTTTTTTATAGAATAAAGGTGAAAAAAGAGCACACAGTTCATCTGACGGCAAGGGGATGCTGTGGCCCATAGACACATATATTTACCCTCGATTAATAATCAAAATGCAGATGCCTTTGTCACCCTAACGAATAAGTTGGAATGCTTCGTTTTCAATGAAACGGGTCTCCAGTTCGTAGAGAACTCACCATACAAAACACTGAAAGTGTGTTCTACGTTAAAGTTGCCGTCCACTCATAGATATTGAGTATGAGTTTTCGCTCACATTTTTAATTGAGTTTGCAAGTCATTTGCATGCGTCTGATGATAAGTGGTCATTTCAGCCTATGTTACCTATTATTTTAAACAAAGGCAAGGCTAGACCTTTCTTTGTGATAGAGGCTGAAATGAAATATTTTATAGTCTGTAATAATACTGGATCATTAACACTTCACTTGGAGTCCATCTGAGCAGACAGGAATGTACCTCAACAACCGAAGTATAATACTATAAATAAGTGATTATTATGAAAATATTTTAAATAAATAGTAGATCGGCTCAATCGAGGAATGCCCGGTATATCACAGAATATCAGCATAAGTTAACAGGTTAGTGATGACCTGTTTTGTTTAGTGAGTGCAGAGAACTGGAGACCCTTATCACTGGTACGTATTTTAATAAAATGCCGTTGCTAAACACTTTGCTAATTCGCTGCAAAGTCGTGAAATTACATAAGAATATTAAATTTAATCGTATATTGGCGTTTTAAGAATATCCACTACCCTCCATAGTCTTTGGGTGTCGTAACAACCGACAGAGGGAAACTGTAACGGGAGAAGACCAGAAGTAACTTACAGTTAACAACTCACAGCAATAAAGAACTGCAATTGCGCAGCGTAGCAACTATGACAAAGTCGGGGGGGATTATGAGGGATTATAAGAGACAGTATATGGAGGTAAGTTATGTTCCATATGAGGCAGATTATGGAGGTAGATTATGACCCCTAAGAGAAAGTATATGGGAGAGGGTTATGTTCCTTATGAGACAGTCTATGGATTCGGATTATGTTTCCTATGAGACAGTCAATGGAGAAGAGTTATGTTCCCTATGAGGCAGTGTATGGAAAAGGGCCACGTTACCTATGAGATAGTCTATGGAGGAGGGTTATGTTCCCTGTAGGACTGTCTATGGAGGAGGGTTATGTTCCCTGTAGGACTGTCTATGGAGGAGGGTTATGTTCCCCATGAGGCAGTCTATGGAGGAGGGTTATGTTCCCTATGAGGCAGTCTATGGAAGAGGGCCACGTTACCTATGAGATAGTCTATGGAGGAGGGTTATGTTTCCTGTAGGACAGTCTATGGAGGAGGGTTATGTTCCCCATGAGGCAGTCAATGGAGGAGGGTTATTTTCCCTATGAGATAGTCTATGGAGAAGGCTTATGTTCCCTATGAGACAGTCTATGGAGAAGGGTTATGTTCCCTATGAGACAGTCTATGGAGGAGGGTTATGTTCCCTATGAGGCAGTCTATGGAGGAGGGTTATGTTCCCTATGAGGCAGTCTATGGAAAAGGGCCACGTTACCTATGAGATAGTCTATGGAGGAGGGTTATATTTCCTGTAGGACAGTCTATAGAGGAGGGCTATGTTCCCAATGAGGCAGTCAATGGAGAAGGGTTATTTTCCCTATGAGATAGTCTATGGAGAAGCATTATGTTCCCTATGACACAGTCTATGGAGAAGGGTTATGTTCCCTATGAGACAGTCTATGGAGGAGGGTTATGTTCCCTATGAGGCAGTCTATGGAGGTAGATTATGACCCCTATGAGAAAGTCTATGGAAGAGAGTTATGTTCCCTATGAGACAGTCTATGAATGCGGATTATGTTTCCTATGAGACAGTCAATGGAGGAGGGTTTATATTCCCTATGAGGCAGTGTATGGAAAAGGGCCACGTTACCTATGAGATAGTCTATGGAGGAGGGTTATGTTCCCTGTAAGACAGTATATGGAGGAGGGTTATGTTCCCCATGAGGCAGTATATGGAGGAGGGTTATGTTCCCTATGAGGCAGTCTATGGAGAAGGCTTATGTTCCCTATGAGGCAGTCTATGGAAAAGGGCCACGTTACCTATGAGATAGTCTATGGAGGATGGATTATGTTCCCTGTAGGATAGTCTATGGAGGAGGGTTATGTTCCCCATGAGGCAGTCAATGGAGGAGGGTTATTTTCCCTATGAGGTAGTCTATGGAGAAGGCTTATGTTCCCTATGAGACAGTCTATGGAGAAGGCTTATGTTCCCTATGAGACAGTCTATGGAGGAGGGTTATGTTCCCTATGAGGCAGTCTATGGAGGAGGGTTATGTTCCCTATGAGGCAGTCTATGGAAAAGGGCCACGTTACCTATGAGATAGTCTATGGAGGAGGGTTATATTTCCTGTAGGACAGTCTATAGAGGAGGGCTATGTTCCCAATGAGGCAGTCAATGGAGAAGGGTTATTTTCCCTATAAGATAGTCTATGGAGAAGCATTATGTTCCCTATGACACAGTCTATGGAGAAGGGTTATGTTCCCTATGAGACAGTCTATGGAGGAGGGTTATGTTCCCTATGAGGCAGTCTATGGAGGTAGATTATGACCCCTATGAGAAAGTCTATGGAAGAGAGTTATGTTCCCTATGAGACAGTCTATGAATGCGGATTATGTTTCCTATGAGACAGTCAATGGAGGAGGGTTATATTCCCTATGAGGCAGTGTATGGAAAAGGGCCACGTTACCAATGAGATAGTCTATGGAGGAGGGTTATGTTCCCTGTAGGACAGTATATGGAGGAGGGTTATGTTTCCTATGAGGCAGTCTTTGGAGGAGGGTTATATTCCCTATGAGGCAGTCTATGAAGGAGGGTTATGTTCCTTATGGGCAGTCTATGGAGGAGGGTTATATTCTTTATTAGACGGTCTATAGTGGAGGGTTATGCCTTATGAGGCAGTTTATGGAGGAGGGTTATGTTCCCTATGAGGCAGTCTACGGAGGAGGTTTATGTTCAGCAGTATAGACTTCAATGGGTGGATGGAATTAGATTTAAATGTAAAAATATGAAAATAACGCAAAATATAAAAAAACGAAAACTGAAGTTTGTGTCTCGGCTACAAAGAAACGCCGGATATACATCATTACGACTAGAGCTATCTGTGTCACTTTGTTTATCTCTAAACTTATATCTCGCACAAAACCAACGCAGCTTTCTCTAAAACTACCACCCCTTATATTACTTATTTCCTTATTTATTTTGTATGGCTTTATTTCAAAACCTAATTAAAAGTTTGCATATCATAAGGCCCGTTATCCAATACCTTAAAACGAGCAATTCTTGTATAAACAATTGGAATCTCGGAAACGGCTCTAACGATTTTCATGAAATTTAATATGCAGGGGGTTTCGGGGGCAATAAATCGATCTAGCTAGCACTCATTTTTGGAAAATGTCATTTTATCCATATTAATAGTCAATGAAAAACTGCTACAATATTTTTATTATTGCCAATGCCTAAAAGTTATAACAGCTCAAATGATATATCGAGTGGTGCTGAAATCATAGAACGCCGGTTCGAGTCCAAATGTCTCCGGTCAGACTCTTTTTTCCTCTTTTTTTCGTTCTTTTGTGAGCATATATATTATTTGGAGCCTTTTTTTTAAGTAAAACTTTTTTTTTAAGTTAAAACAAGAAAAATAATAAATATAAAATACAAAAAATTTCAAAAAAAAAAAAAATACTGAGCTCGGTCATCCAGGTACTCTTCCTTTAAGGAAGTAGTTTAGGAGTGTAAAATTGTATAAACAGCTTTAAGTGATTAGTACTACTCACTTTAGTACGATTATACTATTCTCGCCTTTCTACTAAATGCAAATAAAGTCGTATTTTATGTTTGGAATAACACAAGAGCATTCGAGTACTATTAATTAATTAATTACTTCCCTCAAACACTAAGATAGATAGGCCATTATTGCTTCGTAAATAAAACGTTATACATATTAGTTCACTTTGGATAATAAATGTTCCGTTCATCATCATCATCATTACAGCCCTTCACAAGTCCACTGCTGAACATAGGCCTCCCCCAAGTAATGCCACAAAGCACGGTCCTGAGCCACCTGCATCCATCGACTTCCTGCATGTCTTACCAGGTCGTCACTCCATCTAGTGGGGGGTCGCCCTACACTACGCCTACCGGTACGAGGCTGCCACTCGAGAACCTTTCTTCCCCATCGGTTATCGGTTCTTCGAGCTATATGGCCGGCCCATTGCCACTTCAGCTTACTAATCCGTTGGGCTATGTCGGTCACTCTGGTTTTACTGCGGATATCCTCATTTCTGAGTCTATCACGCAGAGAAACTCCGAGCATAGCCCTCTCCATAGCTCGCTGAGCGACCTTAAGCGTCCTCATACGGCCAGCAGTGAAGGACCACGTCTCAGATCCGTAAGTCATCACTGGCAACACGCACTGGTTGTACAATCTAGTTTTTAGATATTGAGGTATACCTGACGAAAAGATATGCCGTAATTTCCCGAACGCTGCCCAGCCGAGTTGAATCCGTCGATTGACCTCTCGGTCGAAGTTGGACTTACCTAGTCGGACTATTTTTCCCAGGTAAACGTATTCGTCAACAACTTCGAGCATAGTGCTCCCAACAACTACCGGCATAGGTGTGACATGGACATTGAACATGATCTTTGTTTTGTCCATGTTCATCTTAAGACCTATCCGTTGGGAGGCACTATTGAGGTCATTGAGCATAGTGCTTAAGTCCTCCAGCGATTCTGCCATAAGGACTATATCGTCGGCAAATCGAAGGTGAGTGATGTACTCGCCATTGATGTCAATACCGTATCCTTTCCAGTCCAGTAGCTTGAAAACGTCTTCCAATGCAGCGGTGAAGAGTTTCGGGGATATAACGTCACCCTGTCTTACACCTCTCTGCAGTTGGATAGGTTTCGAGCTCTGGTTCTGTACTCGGATAGCCATCGTAGCCCTACTGTACAAACACTTCAGCACTTCGATATACCGACAGTCAACTTGACACCGCTGAAGGGACCTTAGCACCGCCCAAATTTCGACGGAATCAAAGGCTTTCTCATAGTCCACATACGCCAGGCAAAGTGGCAGATTGTACTCTTCAGTCTTCTGTACAATCTGCCGCAGGGTATGTATGTGGTCTATGGTACTGAAGCCTTTTCGGAAACCGGCTTGTTCGGGAGGCTGGAAGTCGTCAAGTCTGCGTGCGAGACGATTCGTAATGACTCTCGAAAACAGCACGTAGACGCGGCTCAGAAGGGAAATCGGTCTGTAGTTCTTTAAGAGAGCGTTGTCGCCTTTCTTAAAGAACAAGACCACCGCACTTCTGCTCCACGCCTCTGGAGTAGTGCCACCATGGAGGACGGAATTGAAGAGCTTCTGAAGGACTTCAAGTACCGGTGTTCCACCCGCTTTCAGAAGCTCCGCTGTAATTCCATCCTCGCCTGGGGCCCTGCCGTTTTTAAGGTGCTGGAGAGCCATTCTAATCTCGCTTAGACTGACGTCCGGGATATCATCGGAATAGTGTCGGATAAGATTTGCTCTTGGATCGTTACTCACACTTGCGTGTGGCTCCAACGATGATGTGTACAGCTGCCCATAGAACCTCTCAATCTCACTCAAAATCTCAGGTGTCCCGGAAACGATGTTGCCACACTCAGTCTTCAGCCTTGACAGTTGGCTCTTTCTGGCAGACAGATCTCTGGCAAAGACTTTGGAGCCCTGGTTCCGCTCGATCGCTTCTTTAATACGAGAAGTATTATAGTTGCGTAAGTCTCGCCGTATGCATTTGGAGATCTGTCTGTTCAGTTGCCTGTATGCTGTCAAATCTGTTGACGATTGCAGCCTCATCTCCCGTCTAACAGCCATGAGATTAAGAGTGTGATCGGAGAGTTTTTGTGTTCTTCCGTTCCGTTCCGTTCTTCGAAATTTAATAATAACCTTATACGTTATTAAGGCTATGTAGATGATGAAACTGATACCCGAAACCCTAACTTTAAAGATTATTAGTAATTATTAGGAAATTAAAGAAAGATATCGTGGTTATTGATCGCTGTCCTATGGAACTGTTTCTCTACGCCAGACATCAAATATCAAGAGTGGCAACAGGGAGCATCAAGATAATGGTGGCACAAACATGCGAACGCAGGTTCGCACTCACACACAGTCTTAATCTGCTATCATAAAAATGATGGTGATATGCGAGACCGCGGTCTTTTTTTTGTCAAGCCTATTCACTCGTCTTGCAACAATAATATAGCTGCAGCGTGACACAATCACAAAAGTTTGTATATTTAGACTAAAAGAAAAAAACTGTTAGTTTTAAAGAATGAAGATTGTGGAGGTGTACTAATAAAACAAAATTCTTAAATTATAAACAAAAATAAAAAAATCTTAAACAAAACAACGCTTTATGAATACTAGATGATATTTATGTTACACTAATGCCATATATTTTTTTTAATCTGAAGAGTTATTTAAGAGTTGCAGATGAATAGTCAAAATTGTTACCCTCCGTCTGGGCTCTGCCAACGTCGAGTAATGGCACTCCGAAGAAACCCATTAAAAACAAAGTTGCAATATTTCTAACAATGTCTTCTCCCTCAAAGTAATGCAATAAATATTTAATAGTTATTAAACTTAGATGGTTAAACTGGCTTTAGTATGTATCTCAAAGGAAGCATTCCGTACCCCAATACAATCCTAGTGTAATATCGTAAAAGTTGTTTTGCGTTCATGAAATTTTCAGCATTATAATTTGTATTTATGTACATATTTTATTACTATCGTTTAGCGTAAGAGTTTAGGTCAAATTATACTGCAGCAAAAACAAAAGTACGTTGCAGCTTTATTATGGTTGTAGCGCAAATGGCTCGGTTTCACCGGTGTAGGACCACGTATTTACAGGATGCCAGCTTAAAATAGCAGATTAATGCTGCTGTGTTTCGTATGGAGAGTGTAGAGAACCGTATATATATATATATATATATATATATATATATATATATATATATATATATATATATATATGTATATATAGTACCCGGTTGACCGAGCTTACAAATTACATACTGATGAAATACGAATAATATTTTTTGATCGTAGCGACATAACAGAAAAAAACTGAACTGGTTATTTGAATTAAAAATCATGAGTGCAATTAGTTTAATTTGAATTTTCGTGTTTTTAAAAATACTAAAAAAAGGGCACGAAAAAATAGATTTTCTCAAAAAAAGAAAGGAACTTGAAAAAAGTCGGTCGGTCGGTTTGGGCTCGAACCATGGTATTACGATTTTGTGACCGCCCAATATACCAATTAAGATATTTGTAATCATTAATAAACTGTCAAAACTTACCTTCTTATTCTAACGATATTGTAGCAGTTTTTCATTGCAAAAACACGGACAAACAGACATTTTCTAAAAATAAATCCTAACTAGATCGATTTATTGCCCCCGAAACTCCCTGAACACAAAATTTTATAAAAATCGTTGGAGCCGTTTTCGAGATTCCGATATATTTAAAAAATATATATATATATATATATATATATATATATATATATATATATATATATATATATATATATATAAATCTACGTGTTTCTAAACCTACATACGTGCGCGCCGTATGTGTGCGTGCGTGCGTGCGTGCGTGCTTGCGTGCGTGCGTGCGTGCGTGCGTGTGTGTGTGTGTGTGTGTGTGTGTGTGTGTGTGTGTGTGTGTGTGTGTGCTGTAATTGCTCTATACTGAATGTATAGTGCGCTACCCTCTCTTATTACCGACAATAATGATTTATATTTTAATACTTCATTAAATAGTTGACACGTGTGTGTTTGTGTTAACTATTTTATGAAGATTTAAAATTTTGAGATTTTTATGATTGCCTGCATTATTAATGATAAATCATTATTACCATTACGTATTATTACGTACAAATAATATGAGAACAATAAAAAATTCCAATTACATTTACGTAATAGAGGTTTAATAGACATTCAGTAGCGCCATAGTCATAAGTTTGAAACCAATTAATAATTTTATTTTTGATTTGATGGTCGTTGTAGCTTTCAGTGATACAAATTTTATTAAATTTATTGTATAGTACTGGCGCAATTGAAAAAAATTGTCTTTTGGCAAAATCACTATGTGTTCTAGGGGCTAAGTATCTATCTACTTTATTTCTTCTATTATGTCTTTTACCGTCCAGTTGATAGTGTGCATAATACCTATGAAATCGTCTAATACATTGGTATGCAAATATTTTTCTCACAATAAGTACCTGTATTTTATCATACAAAAGTGTTGCGGGATGTCTATACGGAAGAAAACGTAATTACTTTTTTTGTTGAGCTCTTTCCCCCCGCCCCAGGGACAGTTCCCATAAGTGATAACAGAGCGCATTGAAAGTTTGTATCAGTAATTTAGAGTCTGCTGATTTGTTTCTTAATCGAGAATTGATGTAGATATCTATGGACCACAGCATCCATTTACCATCAGGTAGACCGTGTGCTAGTTTGTCACTCTTATTCTTTAAAATAATTTAGACCTTGTTGTTTCTTACATCCGAAATCAAAAACAAAATCTTGATGTTACTAGAATAACCACATTCGGCGAGGTTGCGCGTAGAGTAACACTAAAACTTGGCACATCGCCAAAACCTGCTCATCCGGAAATAAGAGATAGATTATTATCCCGGGCTAAATTGTTAGAAAACAATGGAAATACAAAATTTTCAAAGAGATATAAAGAGTGAGATGCATTTTTCTATATATAAGAAGTTTTTGCGGTCATACCTGAGAATATTTTTACTGGTGATATTAAATTCCCAATTCTTCATCGTCATCAGCCCGTTAAAGTCAAATGATGGATTTGGAACTATCCCTACTGGACTCCAACGAGACTTCTGCTTAATATTGTAGAGCCATGGTTTAAATACGAGTATATTATGGGTGATGGTTGTAGCACAAATAATACGGTTCAACTGAGGAAGGGCCAATCTCAAGTAAAATATCTGCTGAATATAGAGATTAAAGAGAACTGGAGACTATTTTTACTGAATACGTGCCATTTTATCGTATTTCTAAGGGATGGCAACACATCTACATTTTTTTCTTATTCGACGATAGAAATCAAGATGCGTTGTCACCCCTGAGGAATAACACAGTCTGCCTTATTACCTGTAATAAAAGTCCAACCTAACCTATGTCTCTGGACCACGGCATCAACTACTCATCAGATGGACTATGTGCTCGTTTGTTACCCTTATCATTATGTAAAAAGGGTGGAATGACCTTAATACCAGACGATTCACATCTTTGACGTTTCTTCCTGTCGCCGTTATGAGTATTTTTAACCATATGTTAACAAAATGTTTATACCATTATCCATCAGAAACCACGAGACCATTCTGGCATTCCCCACGGTACATAAATAGTACATATTATTCAGTCCCTTTTTTTTCCTTTTTTTCATAAGAGGAATCATATTATATAACATAAGTGACAACGGCCGTCGATGAACTCCTACTAAACACTCAAAGAAACTCTTAGTAAATCGCACAGTATTAGACCGCCAGGCGTCCAGATGATGTTGTTCGTAACGTGAGTTTCGAAGCGATGTGTCTGAACAATTCCTGAGAGCACACCCCGTGGTAAATAATGTCAACTCTTACGTCTATAGAGTAACAATACCAAACAAGTTCAAATGCAAATATAAACGTATTTCTAACGCCGATAGTTATTCCAAAGGGCGTCGTAAGGGCGTCATTTGCTTTCCCACCCACTTTAGGTGCGAAAGCAAATGAAAGCTAGAACTAATACGCGTGAAATATTCGCAGAGCAGCACTTCAACAACAAGCGCTCTTTATGTTTGTACAAACTGTTTCGCACTTCAAAGCCTATGTGTTCGAGCGTTGGAATGCGGTCTGGTACTTTTAGCAAAGGTTTGCAATAATTCCAAATGGTTACGCGCATTAAGAATTTGTAGCAACCGCGTGTGTTAACAGATGGAAGTTAAAATGTAATAAATTGGGTCGGCTTTTATTTATACAGCAGTAATTTTCCTCTCCCTTTACCTGTGTGCGAACAAATTTTAACAATTGTGTGCTTATTGCAATAAGTTTTATTGTAATTAATAAAATCAGGCGTTACTTTGCGGATATCGATTTTGTTAAGGATGTTAAAAATTAATAAGCTACATAACGCGGGTTTTAACTGACTAATTGTTAACATCATTTTCATTTTAATGTAATATAAAGGATTGCTACATACAGTGTACTTTTTCTTATAAGTGGCTGTGGCAGATCATGAACTATATATATATATATATTAAAATATATATATATATATATATATATATATATATTCTGGTTGCGCGGAAAACCATTCGTATTTATTTTATTTGACGGTAGGCTGCCAAATCGGTTATCCCTTTCCAAAACGATATCATTCATACCCTCCTATCGACACATCGGGGTGGTGGGGTGGGAGGGGAAAGAAGATGATTCTAGAACATCACGTAATCATCGGAACCGAGGATATATAAGGGCACACGCGACCGACGCGCGCCTTCTTCCCGCCGCGCTCGCCGTTGAAACCACACCGCCTAGGATAATGGTGTCCTAAAGAGCTCTTCCCGCCGCGCCCGTTGTTGAAACCGCACCACTAGTAGAAACCGCTTTAGCCTGGAAGCAGTCGAGCTTCAGGAAACCCGCCTCACCTCGTGTGGGATATAGTCGCGCACCGCCCCTCTCCGGAGTGTTCCAGAAGAAGTTCCAGAAGTCGCAGTTATAGTGCTCGACCGCATAGAAGAAACATCCCGGTGAGTCAATATCCAATATTATAACCTGCTTGATATGATTGCTTTAACCCACTCCAATTTTGTGTTTTTCTAATCAAGCAGGATTCCTTTCATCGATTTGGCAAATAATAGTTCGTTTTTAGGGAAGAGCGAGTGCATTGTACCGCATATATAAGTGTAGAAGCATATTGTAGATACAGTCCACTTAGATTAATATCTCGCGTAATAGGTTTAAGGTTCGACCGGGGAACTAGACTTCGGCAGCCTTAAACACGTGGCTCCACCATTTTATGGTCACTTCGGCAGGATTTGGACTGGTGTTTAGTGGTCCTCCAACCATTTTCTGGTCTAATTATTAAATTAATTATTTAGATAATGCACTCTAATCTATGGAATAGACTTAAATAGTGTTCGTTTAAATTTAAATTTTGACTAGGCACTCGCAAACAGAATTGTTTATTTTATAGCGCTCGTATTTGGTTAAATTTAAAGCTTCAAAATTGAAAAAGTGTGATAGCAACCGTTTGGTACGCTTACCCGACAATCTTTATAAAAATATTGAGTTTTAGCGAGCAACGCGTCGCCTCGACTGTAGCAGGTGTTCGATTTAATTACGTAATACGGCGTACCGAGTGTCCATCGTCCATCGTTGTGCGTTGTGAGATTAATTGTGATTAATAACTTTGTTATAATAATTTAAAATGGCAGTTAGTGGAAATGAATTTAAAATTAAAACGCTTTATGCCAAGAAGGACGTACTTTTTTCACGTATACAAAGCATTAGCGATCACGTCAAGAACATTAATGTAGAAGCGGTGCGGGAAACTTTTCTGAATGAAATTGAAACGGTGGATTCTTTGCGGACGGATTACGAAAGAATATTAGACCAAATTAATCATTTGGAATTACAAGTCGACCCGAAATACATGTGCATACATACTGTGAACTACCAAACGCTGCTGGCATTCGAAGATATGTTGTGTCACGTGAAAAGAACGGCAAAACTCCTACAATCTCAAAGCGAAGCAAAGCCGGAATTGCAGGTATGTCCTCCTGACTCAATTAGGTTGCCGCCAATAGATATTGCGGTATTCAATGGTGATATTAAGACGTGGCCCTTCTTCTTCAGTAGTTTTCAAAACAATATATACAATAACCCATCGTTATCGGACGCTGAAAAATTATATTACTTAATTAGTAAACTTAGTGGCAGGGCACAGTCGATCTGCTCGGGTTTTACACCTACAGCAAACAATTACTTATTAATATTCAAAACGTTTAAAACTAAATATAAAGATAGGAGAATGTTAGCTTCCGAATATTTGAACCAGATATTCAATCTTAAACCTATATCATCCGCGAACATCAACCGCTTAGAGCAGTTTCTAGATAAATTTGTGGCATCGGTGACTGCACTTAAGAATTTAAAATTTAATGACCTTATGGACGTGGTGTTTCTCCATATTGCACTAAAGAAATTAGACCCCGACACCGTGCGTGCGTTTGAAATGGAGCATCGTAGCTCGGAGATGCCTTCCTTTCATTCATTAGCATCGTTCGTAGCAATAAAGGTGATGCAGCGCTCTCTGAACGTTAAACAGGAGATTAAAAGGTGCGTCGACCGTAGATAGACTCAACCATCTAAAATAGCAGGGTCGTTAACTTACATAACCGCGACGTCAACATCACTTCAGCATACTTGTATCGTATGTAAAGATAAACACGGTAATTTATATAATTGTGCGACTTTTCGTAAATATTCACCAAGCGAACGTTATAAATTAGTAAAAAAAAACAACCTACGTCTGAACTGCTAAAGTGATAAGCATTTAGTTGCAAAATGCAATTCGAGTTCCGTATGTAGCAAGTGCGCCAGGAAACATCACACTCTACTACATTTTGAAAATAGCAACATAGCGGCGTCAAGTAAAGCGGATAAGGAATTCACCCCTACTAAGGTCAACGATTCTAGCGGTCGACCTGGTGATGTCGCTCTGTGTTCATTGGCAAATATGGGAGCACAACCTCCTTCAACCGTGTTACTGGGTACGGCGCGTATTTTGGTTAGGGATTCGCGTGGGAACGAACAAAGCGTCCGTGCACTGCTGGACAGCGGAGCCCAAAATAGCTTTATAACACGACAATGTTGTCAGCGCTTAGGCTTAGTAATAAATAGGTCACTTTCATGTTCTGTAGTCAAAGGCATCGGAGGTACTAGTAAAGCTACCCAGGGATATATTAATTTAAAATTTTATTCTCGGATAGATCGTAATGTTAACTTTGATATAAATGCACCAGTAGTAGATAGGGTCACTGAACGGTTGCCAACCGTTTCGGTTGACACCTCGGCAATGATTGAGTTTAAAAATTTGACTCTAGCAGACGACACTTACGCCGTTCCTGGAAACATAGACATACTCGTTGGAGCATCGCTTTTCCCTCATCTTTTGTTAAACAATAAGGTCAGGGGCAACTCCTCGCATACCGCGCCTTACGCACTAGAAACCGTATTGGGCTATGTTATCATTGGCTCCGCCCCCATCATAGATAGTATTTCGGCAACCTCTTATTGTGGTATGGCTGTCGAACCGCTCGAGTCGTTAGTCCGCAAATTTTGGGAGATGGAGGAGGTGAACGTCCCACCCATAGCTAGCTCAGATGACAGGTTATGCGAGGAAATTTACGTTCGCACGACCGTTCGTGATCGCGACGGTAGATATAGAGTAGCGCTGCCCTTTAAGGGAGATGTTTTATCTCTCGGCGATTCGCGTCAAATGGCGGAAAAACGTTTCTACAGCTTGGAGCGTAGGATGCTCGCTTCACCCCAGTTAAAGGAAGCTTACGACGGCGTCATTAACGAATATATAAGAGAAGGTTACATATCACTCGTGGCTTCGAAATTAGATAACTACGAAGACACACCGTCGTATTTCATACCACACCACGGGGTCATTAGGGAGGACAAACTTACATCTAAGTTACGTGTAGTGCTCGACGCTAGTGCTAAAACTAGTACTCACCTGTCGCTTAACGATATCCTCTATAGTGGGCCAAATTTACAGGGCAGTTTATTTAATATAATAGCCAATTTTCGTTTGTTTAGTATAGCACTATCCGCCGATATTCGCCAAATGTTTCTTTGCATAGGGGTCCGTGAATGCGACCGTAGATTCCAACGCATTTTATATCGTTTCGACCCAAAGGAACCTCTAATGGTGTTTGAATTTAACCGCGTTTGTTTTGGTTTAAAGTCGAGCCCATTTCATGCGTTACGCATGGTGAAACAGCTCGCCCACGATGAAGGTCCCTCTTACACTAAAGCTAAGAGGGCAATTGAGAGCGGTTTATATATGGATAATTTTGTGTACTTGGTCGATAGCGTGAAGGAGGCCACCCTAACCACCGCCGAGGTTATAAAACTCATGAAATCGGGTCAATTCGATCCTGTGAAGTGGACTAGTAATTCGCGTCCGGTTTTAGATACAATCCCACTATCACACCGTCTTTCGGCGATAAAGGAATTCGACGATTTTGATACACACAAGGTGCTCGGTCTGTTTTGGTCACCAGAGTCCGACATGTTTAGCCTTAAGGTAAATCCGCCCGTAGATAAATGCACAAAGCGCACAATACTGTCATGCGTTGCTAGATTATGGGATGTCATGGGTTTCGTAACTCCGGTGGTATTATACGCTAAGCTTTTGATTAAACAACTTTGGTTATTTGAATGCGATTGGGATGACTCGCCGCCTGACAGCATTGTTCGATTGTGGCAGCGTTTTAGAGAGGAACTTCCTTTACTAAGAGAAATTAAAATACCGCGTCATATAAACGTAGATAGAAATAGCGTCATAACGGTCGTTGGGTTTGCAGACGCCAGCGAGAAGGCTTACGGGGGGCGTTGTATATTTCCACGTTCAGAATAATGGTAGAAATTCGATTAGTCTCATTAGTTCAAAGTCGAGAGTCTCCCCCCGTAAGGTTGTCTCTCTGGCGCGCTTAGAGCTTTGCGCAATATTAGTACTCACCAAGCTTATTACCGCAGTTATCAGCGCATGTAGGGATAGAGTTCACATAGAAAGGATATTTGCCTTTTCCGACTCCACCATCGCCTTATGCTGGGTTCATTCTTCACCCCACCGTTGGGATAAGTTTGTCGCGAACCGTGTGGCCAAGATCCAAGACGAGTTAGAAACGCGGAACTTTTATCACGTGTCCGGTACGGAAAACCCTGCCGATTGTCTATCCCGGGGACTCACACCGATGCAAATAATGGACCACCCGCTTTGGTTCCACGGACCTTCTTGGGTTCACTTGGATCCCTCGCAATGGCCAATAACCGATTTCGAACCTTCGTCAGTATCACAACCGCCGGAAGAGAAGAGACACGCTCTAGTGGCGAACATTTCGAGCGAGGTTTCTCCAATCATTGCTTTGGCGAACCGCTTGTCCTCTTGGTCGAAATTATTGCGTAGCGTAATTTACGTTTGTCGATTCGCGAAGCTTTTACCGCGACGTTCGTATGTCTTAGCGTCCGATTACAACTATGTCGAGTCGCTAGTATTACGTGAACTTCAACGTGCGCACTTCTCTGAATAAATTACAAGATTACAATCGAATAGAGCTTGTAGTCGCGTCTTTCAACGCCTTAAGCCATTTTTACAGGATGTGATTGTTAGGGTAGGTGGACGCTTGTCCAACTCGCAGTTGAGTTTCGACCAACGGCACCCTATAGTTTTACCGCGTAAAGACCATATCATGAACTTATTAGTCGATTACCATCATAAATTGAACTCGCACGCTGGCCCCGACTTGTTGATGTCGATTTTGCGTCAGAATTATTGGATTCTTTCTGCACGTAGTTTAATACGCAATCGGGTGCACAGATGTATAGCTTGCTTTCGGGCACGCCCCAAGCCGTCATTTCCGGAAATGGCGGAACTTAGATCTTGTAGAGTAATACAATCGGTAAAGCCCTTTACGCACACCGGGTCTGATTTCGCTGGTCCGTTTAAGGTCACGCTCACTAGCGGGCGTGGTATAAGATCCACAAAGGCTTACGTCTGCATTTTCGTATGTCTAACTACTCGAGCGGTGCATATAGAACTCGTTGGTGATCTAAGCACAGCAGGCTTTATGGGTGCATTTAAAAGATTTCTATCCCGTAGAGGCCCTGTAAGTAATTTATATTCGGATAACGGTACGAACTACGTCGGTGCAAAACGTATTCTATCGGAACTACATGAGCTCTTAGCTAGCAAGTATTATAATTCGGAGTTCGCTCACATTCTAGCCGAGAACCGCATTGAGTGGTCTCTGAACGTCCCAGCCGCGAGTCATTTTGGGGGCAATTGGGAGACTAATATTAAGAGCCTAAAGAGTCACTTATACCGAGTAATAGGAGATTAAATTTTGTCCTTCGAAGAGCTAAGTACGGTGCTCGCTCAAATTGAATGCGTAATGAATAGCCGCCAACTTTGTCGGACGTTGTCTAGTGACCCCTCGGAACCGCTGGCTCTAACTCCAGCACATTTTTTGAATTTAACGCCTTTAAAGTATTTGCCCGCCGCAGATATGGATGAGAACAGACTTAGCATTTCCGCACGCCACAAATTATTAGACCGGTTAGTGCAATCGTTTTGGAAACGATGGAGGATGGAATACTTGCATACTTTGCAGTCTCGGCAAAAATGGAACACAGCGACTGAGCCTTTAGCTGTAGGAACTGTAGTTGTGCTCACCAAAGAGAATACGCCGCCTCTCCACTGTTAGGAATTGTCGAAGAGGTCTTTCCCGGTTCCGACGGAGTAATTAGGATAGCTCGCGTTAAGACCACGGTTGGGTCTTACCTGCGTCCTGTTGTCCGTTTGTGCCCCCTGCCTCTTCCATAATTTAAATTAGCTTTCTAGATTAAAATTGTAGTTGAATTTAGGTAATTTTAGCGTTAGTTATTTGTTAGTTGATCTTAGCTCTAGTTGTTTTAGTTATTTTTTGAAGGAGATCCTTCAAGGGCGTGGAGATGGTTGCGCGGAAAACCATTCGTATTTATTTTATTTGACGGTAGGCTGCCAAATCGGTTATCCCTTTCCAAAACGATATCATTCATACCCTCCTATCGACACATCGGGGTGGTGGGATGGGAGGGGAAAGAAGATGATTCTAGAACATCACGTAATCATCGGAACCGAGGATATATAAGGGCACGCGTGACCGACGCGCGCTCTCTTCCCGCCGCGCTCGCCGTTGAAACCACACCGCCTAGGATAATAGTGTCCTAAAGAGCTCTTCCCGTCGCGCCCGTTGTTGAAACCGCACCACTAGTAGAAACCGCTTTAGCCTGGAAGCAGTTGAGCTCCAGGAAACCCGCCTCACCTCGTGTGGGATATAGTCGCGCACCGCTCCTCTCCGGAGTGTTCCAGAAGAAGTTCCAGAAGTCGCAGTTATAGTGCTCGACCGCATAGAAGAAACATCCCGATGAGTCAATATCCAATATTATAACCTGCTTGATATAATTGTTTTAACCCGCTCCAATTTTGTGTTTTCCTAATCAAGCAGGATTTCTTTCATCGATTTGGCAAATAATAGTTCGTTTTTAGGGAAGAGCGAGTACATTGTACCGCATATATAAGTGTAGAAGCATATTGTAGATCCAGTCCACTTAGATTAATATCTCGATATAGATATAGACTTCGGCAGCATTAAACACGTGGCTCCACCATATTCCATATATATTCAAACAAAGAAGGCTACAGTATAATGATTCTGAGTTCGTAACCGTTTTGATGCTGCAGTACAAAATTAATTAGAACTACAACAAAATTTAACACAGTTTAAAGAACGGACGTTAAAAATTAGACTGTAGGTCGACCGGGGAAGGACCACACTCTCACAGAACCAGTGTAAAATAGCAGTTTAATACTGTTGTGTTTCGTGTGGTGAGTGTGGAGTTCCGGAGACCCTTTTTTACTGGAAATGAGGCATTCCATCTCAGTCCACAGGGGTGACAAGGGTAGGTAGATGTCAATGGGCTACAGCAATCACTTACCATCAGGTGGACTGTGACCTTGTTTGTCACCCATATTCTATAAAAAATGCTTTGCTACTTTAAATGGTTTTCTTATGAAGGCCGATTTTTAATAAAAACAATTTTGATGTTGATCTCAGAAATGACAATATTCAACACTGTAGAATCCTGAACTTTGACTGTGTAATTGAGCTTAGAAGTGACCAGTGTTCATAAGAAAACTATTCTCGTCATACTATTGCATTATGTAAGAATGTACAATCAAAGATATAAGGCTTTGAATCAACAAAAATTTGTCACGGCTTAATGACGTTGCGCCATTTTCCGTCGCTCGGTCGTAATGTATCCGCGCAGAGGACCCATTCCCATTTCACTTTGTACGGAGCACGAACGTTGTTTGTGCGCTTTGTGCTACGGTTGTGATTGATGCCGCTGTTTCTCCCTGTTGTTTTTCGTGTGCGAAATATTTATGCGCGGGACATTGCAACCTGTATGGCAGCCATTTGCCCTTAGCGTTTGCGTAAATTTCGAAGGCAAATGACTGTGAATAATAAACGACTTACTTGTAACGAGTTTTGTGAAATAAAACATAAAGTCTCCAATAAGATAGTGAATTTTCTGTGCAATATTGTAATCATTTTTAAGTGGAACTCATCATAATACTGCTGAAAATATGACTCTCCCATAGGACGATATGCCTTTGATAAAATAAGGGTAATGCACAAACGCACAGTCCACCTAATCGTAAATAAATTATATGACCCATGTACATCTACATAAACATATTATATACTCGATTAAGAATAAAAATGTATATGCGTTATGAACCCTATACTGGATGGAATACTTCGATTTTGTTTCCATGCTTCGGCTCGACCGGTGAAGTACCATGCTCTCACAGAATACCAGCGTAAAATATCTGCTTCATCCTGCAGTGTCTCTTATGGTGAGTGTAAAGATCCGGAGACCCTTTTTTATTGGAAATAAGGCATTTTATGTAAGACGTCAGGTGTGACAACGTCTCTGCATTTTGACTCTTATTCTATAAAAAATCCTTTATAAGTTCTTCTGCTGGGAACAGACCTTCTCTCAATTAAAAGAGAGTTATGGAACAATTATACGCCACGCTACATGTCTAAATAATATACATCTAATAGAAGTAGGTTTTTTCACGATGTTTTCCTACACAATGCACGAGGCACAGCACTAAAAATAGCAAGTATAATGTCCTCCAGATCAAATTTTGGTCACGGGGTCTTGTTATCGGATGGCTGGTATTCCGACACGACTTGAGTGAAATCAGGTGCATAACTTATAGTTTTACGTACTTTCTGAGGCAGTGGGCTGAAAACCACTAATTTCCTGACTTCGGAATTCTACTGAGAATTTACTGACAGAAAAACACTGTAACTGACTTACTCTCGACCCGGGATTCAAACACAGGACCTCATGAGCCGAAACCGCGTTCACGACCACTAGACCTATGAGCCGATAAAAAATAGCAATTATAATTTTAAATCTTGAGCACTGTCGGTGGACATCGAACCCGCGTTGATCACGAACTGATAAATTTACAAAGTGCTTACAACTGAGCTGCCATGGCTCACCTCTTACATACTTAAATATAAACTATAATAAGTAGCTTAAGCAATGCCAGTTGTCACTAAACAAAGGCCTTTTGTATTTGCTCATACGCTACGTTCAAACAACAATCATCATTCTCTAAACCATTTCCCATTATCTGGGGTCGGCGCAGTAAATCTTCTTGTTCCATTCCTCTCTATCAGCCGTCATTTCCATACTTACTCCTTTCATTCTCATATCACTCTTCACGCAATCGATCCATCTTTTATTCGGCCTTCCTCTGCCCGTGTGTCCCTCCACATTCATATTCAACACTCGTTTTGTGACATGACTTTCATCCCTCCGCATCACATGCCCAAACCATGCCAATCTGCTTCCTCTCACCTTTTCTACCACTGGCGCTACTTTCAGGCTTCCTCTTATATACTCATTCCTTATCTTATCCATCCTTGTCACACCACACATCCATCGTAACATTCTCATTTCATTCGCATGCAGTCTATTTTCATCCTTCTTCTTGACGGCCCAGCATTCACTTCCATACATGACGACAGGTCGGATGATCGATTTGTAAATTTTCCCCTTCAGCCTTATTGGCATTCGGGGATCGCACGTTGTGGCTGTGACCTGTCGCCATTTCATCCACCCTGCGTTAATCCTATGCTGCACAGCTCTATCTATTCCGCCGTCGCCTTGAATGAGGGAACCGAGGTACTTGAATTCTGAGCAGGTAGGCAGTATAGCGCCATCCAACGACATGGGTACAGGACTGGAAAGACCGCCGAAATCACAGCACAGATATTCGGTTTTGGATCTGCTGATCTTCAAGCCAACACTTTCCAGCCTCTGTTGCCACCCCGTCAGTCTGCTCTGTACCTCGATGCCTTCTTCCCCGACAAGCACGATGTCATCGGCAAAGAGCATGCACCAGGGTGCCTCATCCTGCAGGTCCGACGTCAAAGCGTCCATAATCAGTAGGAAGAGGTAAGGGCTCAATGCCGACCCTTGGTGCAGCCCTACCGCCACATCGATACTGCCCGTAGTTCCCGCGGCAGATCGTACACATGTACGGGATGCTCTGTACATAGCACGGACTAACCTCACATACTTCCCAGGCATACCTTTCATCTTTAACGCCCACCACAAAACCTCACGGGGAACCCGATCGTACGCCTTTTCAAGGTCGACAAAAACCATGTGCAGATTTTTGTGCACGCGCTTGTACTTTTCGCACAATTGGCGTAATGTGAAAATGGCATCTGTCGTACCTCGACCGGGCATGAATCCGAACTGGTTTTGTGTTATCTCACACTCTTCTCTCATTCTTTTCTCTATTATTCTTTCCCAGACTTTCATCGTATGTGACATGAGTTTTATTCCCCGGTAACTGCTGCAGTTTTGAACGTCTCCTTTGTTTTTAAAAATGGGGACCAGTATACTACTGCACCATTCCTCAGGTATTTGTTCTTCCTGCAACAATTTACCGAAAAATAAACTCAACCACTTCCATCCATCCGCACTCAGCAACTTCCACACTTCTACTGGTATTCCATCTGGGCCGACCGCCTTCCCATTCTTCATATTCCTAACAGCCATTTTTACTTCTTCCACACTAATTTCTCTCACTAAGCCCATATTCACTGGTGGGTTTTCAAGCATACCATTCCATTCATTCTCCTCATTCATCAATTTCTCAAAATACTCCTTCCATCGCTTCTTTATACTTTCATCGTCAGTCAAAATCCTTCCAGAATCATCTTTTATACATTTTACATGTGAAACATCTCTTCCATTCCTTTCTCTCGCTTTTGCAATTTGAAAAAGTCGTTTTTGACCTTCGGGGCTTTCAAGGGACCGATATAATTTATCTTGCGCCTCTGCCCTACAAATAGCAACTTCCTTCTTTGCTCTCTTCTTACATTCTTTATACGCCCCTCTCTTACTTTCTTTTATGGAATCATTCTGGTCTTCTACGCTCTGCCATTCTTTAAAGGCATTTTTCTTTTCTCTCAAAAGTTCTCTAATACTTTCACTCCACCACCACCCATCCTTATCTATCATACGCTTCCCTTTTGTTTCTCCTAACACCTTCCTTGCCACACTTCGGATACAATCAGCCATTTCCTTCCAGCACTCATTCACACTCATTCCTTCCATATCACCCATCTCTATCATCTTGTTTACAACTAGCTCTCTAAATTCACTTGCATGCTCCTCGTTATGCAACAAATGCCACTTTATTTTGGGTGGGGGACGATCCTTATGTTTGTTGAGGCGAACAGTTAAGCAGATGTCAGCCAGCAGAATTCGGTGCTGGGATATTAAGTCTTCACCTGGAAGCACTTTGCAGTTTTTTACACTCTTGATTTGGTTCCGTCTTATCAGAAGATAGTCGATCTGTGTCGCGTGGTGGCCACTTTTATAAGTAACAAGATGCTGATCTCGTTTTTGGAACCACGTGTTTACTACAGCCAGGTCGAAAGCACATGCTGCTTGCAGAAGAACTTCCCCCTCACGGTTCCGCACTCCGTACCCCCATCCACCGTGTACTCTTTTATACCCGTCATTCACTCTCCCTACATGTCCATTAAAATCTCCTCCCATATAAACATCCTCACTCTCAGGTATTCCCATCATCATACAATCAAATTCCTCCCAAAACTTCTCTTTCACACTCTCTTCACAGCCTGTTTGCGGAGCATACACACTTACAACATTCACTACTTTGTTTTCAATCATTAATTTAACAACTATCATTCTGTCATTTACTCTTTTCACATCTGTCACTCGTTCTTTCATTCCACTATCTAACACAACTCCTACTCCATTTCGCTTCCCATCACTTCCACAATAATAAAACTTGTATCCTTCCCCAATCTCTCTTGCTTTATTGCCCTTCCATTTTGTTTCCTGCAAACAGGCAACATTCACTCTTCGTCGTTTCAAAACATCTGCTAACTCTCTTCCTCTTCCAGTCATCGTACCTACATTCCAGCTTGCAAACCTCACTCTGACATTCTTCTCTCTCCGGGCTCGCCTCTTACGTCGCACCCGCTCCGTAAGGTGCGACAACCCTTGCCCACTTCCCACAGGAGCCGGGTGCTGCCCCTGCGCGTCGCCTGCGGGGTACGCCCTAGCCCTGTCATATATCCCACAACTCGTAATATTCATAGGTTTACTGCATGGGATTTGGCAAAAGTTTTACAGTCGGCCGCCTGCCTGACACCAACCCTCTTTGGGTATGCTATTGTTGGTAGAGGAAGCTACCACTTTGGGAAAAGGAAAAAGAAGGTTGGGGGTAGGAGCGCAGGTGTAAGGATACTGTTATCTCGGCAGGAAAGGTATGAGAATAACAGTAGCTCGGGGAGCCGGGGTCGCGTACCCGTATTCCATAACAGGATCACCGGAAAGGTAGACCAGCATGAAAACCCCCCTGACTATAACAATAAACCTTAAAATAATAAACATACAGCTGTAAACTTTATGTTTTATTGTAGCTTAACTCAAAATCTGTCGATCTACTAAAAAAATAAGAAGAGTAAACGGGGTTGTTTTTGCAGTAATTTACAATAATTTGCCGATTAGCATAATTTTTTGATATTTATTTGAAGTAAATTTTTTTTTCTTTAAAGTTACAAGTATGTGAACAATTTTTTTGGTAACGGAAACGATAGACAATAATTTTTTCCTTCAAATGAGCTAATTTTTATCTCAGTAAGACCAAAACTTTGAGAGATATGAATATTTTTGTAAACACGTAGAGAATATCTCAAGGAGAAAACAAAATGGCTGCCACATAGAGGGGGAGGGGATTAGACCTCAGTGTGTACTGTATTTTTGTATTAAAATAACTGTATTATAAGTACCTAGAATATCGTTAGTCCGTGACCGGACACACTGTATAACGATATGGGTTGATGAATACCCTCACCCTATATAAATACCAAGGAAATTAACCGTTACCGCTATCGTTACAGCCTTTTAATGTCCACTGCTGGACAAAGGTCTCCCTATAGGGAGATACTTACCATATACCACGGCTTGCAACGGGTTGACAACCACATTTTTTTATTCGTTATTGCGGAGAGGCAGCTACTTATCTCCTGATTTGTTTCCCTCTATCGCCTTTTACGATACCTACGGGATGATATGGCATAGTGGATATTCTTACAGCGCTACTACATGTTAAAGGATGACAAGAAAATAAAATAGGGTAAGAAAGAATATACAATTTTGGAGATAAGTAAAGCGTCTCAAAAAATGAACAACTGAACTCGTTATATTCTCGTCCCTTGATAACAAATCAACTTTTCACTGTAAAAGCGAAACTGAATTTCATTGCGGATAATTTAGAGAATCAAGCGAATCCCTTCGCTAGTTAGGCACTTGTTTCCGATGTTTCAAAATGTTTTAATATATTTTTTGTATGAATACCTTTTTATACTTATGTATTATATGTATATAAAGTTTGTGTATCAATATACAATATTTATTACAATAACTTAAGGCTCTTGCGTGAAATTTAGAGACGATGGCAAGAGACCCGACGGTATGACTTTGTTCCCCAGGCAGAGAGGTAAAGTCCTAGTGTAGGATGCTACTTGCGTTGACATTTTGGCGGCCTCTCACCTCAAGAGTACCTGTTTTAGAGCCGGGGCGGCATCACAAACAGCTGAATTTAGTAAATGACGCAAATATGAGTCTTTGTGAAATGACTACTTAGTTGTGCCATTTGCTGTAGAGACTATCGGACCGTGTGCTCCACGTGCAGTGAAGTTCCTAATGGAACTGTATCGACGACTGGACTGTTCTGTGACTGGGCGCTGGTTCTTTTCTCGCTCAAAGGCTAAATACAGCTATTCAGCGAGGAAACGCATCAAGCGATCTTGATACTATACCACGGGGAGCAGAACTTTTTGTCTATTGAAATTTTTAGCTTTGGTTTTTCTATATTATAGTTCCTTTTTTATTATTATTTGTAATGCATATTAATTGTAAATATATATTTTTAATTATTATTAATACAATGCACCACAAGCAATTTAAGCTTACCACGAGTGGTTAAGGGGAATATTAGTAATGTTTATAGCATTGTTAATATTCTTTAAAAAAAAACATCATATAGTTGGTAACTTGATTTCTTTTCTGAACTTTACTTTAGAAGTCCATCTGAGGTGACAACCTTCTTACGCATTTGTGTTGCTAGATAAGCAGCGTTTGCACTGTTGCGTTCTGGACTGGAGGGCAAAGGGGGAGGTAGTAGAATAGAATTGCAAAAGGTGAGGCATTCTATCTTAACTCACTAAATCGACACTGTAAGTGGATACTGTTGCCGAAAGACATCTATGTCTATCCTTGATTAAGAACAAAATGCTGATGCCTTCTCACCCCTGAGGACTAAGATAGAACGAAAAAATCTTCATATCCAGTAAAAAGGGTCTCCGGTTTTCTACACTCGCCATATAAAACACAGCAATATTAAACTGCTATTTTACGCTAGTATTCTGTAAGAATGTGATCCTGCCCCAGATGAGCCGACTCATTCGTGCAACAACCATAATCTAGTTTTAGCATGACTCTACTACGTATAAACCATAAGAAATACAGCAGCATTAATATGCTATTTTAACCCGGTTATTTTTTGTGAGCATGTGGTCTGCTCGATCACCACAACTCCATTATGAACTCGTACAACTGATGTATTGGTTTAAATAGTCTTAAGTAATAAAACCGAATATATGTTTTATTTTTTACTTATATAAAGCTATTTATTAACTACAATATCGCCTCCGTAAATAGTGCTGAAGACCTATATGATAAACCTTAACGTAAAAAGAAGCTTATTTACTCCTGCTTTAAAGACACCCTGATTTTGAACAAGGCAAAGACAAACGCTGGAAAATTGTTTGACTTCCTTGCTGCTTATTACAAAAAAATAACATTTGATTCGAATGCGCGGAACATCGACAGCAAACCGACCGACCGACTGGTTATCTGATTGTGGAAAGGGGAGGGTGGAATTAAATCGTATTATTCCTTTGCACACTCAGCGTAATGGATCTTATAGAACACAGAGATGCTGGCAACTCCACAATTGTGCATGAGGCTGATAAAACTGGTTTCAATATTAGCCAATTTCAAGATTTGTGTCCAATAATATGAAGGAACAAATTCATAGCACTGAAAGAAATGCATTTAAAAACTATAAACGTAAATTCAAACAAAAGAGATGTACAAGTAAGAGAAAGAAAGAGAGGTGAGAGAGAGAAAGAGAGGTGGAGAGAGAGGTAATTTAAGACAACGGAGGAGTATCATTAGTAACATTTAAGACAGAAACAAGACAAATGTAATGGTAATTTACTCATAAAAAATTAATTATCTACAAACTCGAGGTAGCCTAATTCTAAAGTTATCGACAGAGTATTACGAACCAACTAAAGTCTTTACGCCACCCCGGCGCATTATAAGAGATTACAAACAGTAGACCATCTTATATG
Organism: Parnassius apollo; assembly: GCA_907164705.1. Taxonomy (NCBI): domain Eukaryota; kingdom Metazoa; phylum Arthropoda; class Insecta; order Lepidoptera; family Papilionidae; genus Parnassius; species Parnassius apollo. Next base: position 2,068,212 of record CAJQZP010000458.1, read on the forward strand.
TCAAGGATATCATGGTTATCTCTAACCGAACTTATTTTTTTTATTTATTGTAACAGAACCAATAGCATTTTGTAACATTATAAAATTAGTAAGTATTTAATTTTTTTACTGCCAATTACATGTTCTTACATTATAAAAAAAATCTTCTAACGTATCGCTACAACTACTGTGGATATAATATTATACAGGGTTATTTTTAAAGAGTAGTCATTACGCCATTACGCATTTTACAAAATACAGTGCATATATGTACATCTACTGGTGTTTTGTTTTGTAAATATTTTATTTGTGTGTGTGTGTGTGTGTGTGTGTATGTGTGTGTGTGTGTGTGTGTGTGTGTGTGTGTGTGTGTGTGTGTGTGTGTGTGTGTGTGTGTGTGTGTGTGTGTGTGTGTGTGTGTGTGTGTGTGTGTGTGTGTGTGTGTGTGTGTGTGTGTGTGTGTGGGTGTGTTTATATTACTTGCTATTTTTTAAAATTGAGATTATTTTTTTATGGAAACTTTACTGTCGTGGAAAATATCAATAGTTGAAAAGACTAATGACAGAATTTTGATTTTGGACTATCAATTTTATTACTACAGATGTCGTGCAGAAACAAAATTTGTAGAAGTGTACGTCGTTCCTTTAACTGCAATAAGTTATGGTCATAGCAAGATTCCTCATAACTGCTTTTTTATGTTGAATAAGATAATTTAACGCCTTAATAAATTTACATCGTATTTGCTCTATATTCTCTATATAAGACAAATAATGCAGATTCCAGATACTTTTGCAACCATTGTCATGACATGATTAGACATAAGCATCTTGGAATCAAAAATAACACCAAGATCTTTGGTTTGGTAGATGCGTTCCAAAGGTATGCTATCAAATTCATATTGATATTCAATTTGGTGTCTTTTATGAGTGAAGCTTATTTGATAATATTTTGTTATATAAACACTAATACGGTTATCATGATAGAAGACACAAAGCTGGTTCAAGTCTTTCTGAAGTTGGTGTGCATATTCCTCAGACTTAATATATGCGTAAATTTTAGTGTCATCCGCATACATGAGAAATTTAGAAAATTTTAAACAGTCCACTATATCATACAAGTATGATGCATACAGTAACGGACCCAATATTGACCCTTGAGGGAGTCCAGATGGGACATCCACGAAATCAGAGTGATATCCAGCTATTACAACAGCTTAAGATCGGTTACGTAGATAGGACTCTATCCATCTAAGAAGATTTCCATGAATTCCTAGCTCCTGGAGTTTACGTAATAGAATAACGTGATCCACGCGATCAAATGCATTCTCGAAGTCTGTATATATGGCATCTATCTGAAAACCATCATCTATACCTCGAAGAACATCATTAGAAAAAATGGATAAATTAGTCCTGGTTGAGGGACCACGAACGAATCCATGCTGTTGTGAAGGAATGTGACGAACAATCAGAGGATGTAAATGCTTATGTGCAGCCCTCTCCATCAACTTGCTCAGTACATTAAGAATAGAAATAGGTCTGTAATTTTCGATGGCTGTTTTGGTTCCTTTTTTATGGATTGGAACGATGTTAGCGGTTTTCCAAATTTTAGGAAAATGGAGCCACTAGCGATTCTGCCCACTTTACAAGGAAATATGGAGGAATCTCATCACATCCAGCGCCTGTAGAACAATCGAGATTATCAAGAGCCTTTTTTATGTCTGTTACAGAAAGATATATATCACTAATAACATCATTGCATAGGAAATTTTTATGTGTAAAATTTTTATAATGTAATACCGGTAGAGTAAAATTACGACAAACAATTCATTGAAAGCATTGCAAATATCATTTTGATTTGAAAATTGATTATTATTGTATTTCATTATTTGGAGATAAGCTGATTTATTTTTCCTCTTGGATTTTATATAAGCACATAACAATTTAGGTGTAGTTTTAATTTTTTCTTGAGAATAATTAATGCAAGACGAATAACATTCCTTTTCAAGTTTTTTTTAAACGCGAACGCAATAAAGAAAATGATAAGATATGTAGACTCTTAATAAGTATGATACTTAGCTTTTTCTTTAATCAACTTTATTAAGGCATTACTATCACAAGCAGGATAATTGTAAGTATGAGATACAATTTTTTGTGGCACAAAGTTAGAGATGGCTGTATTTAACGTTACATAAAAAGTACGATTCGATTACGTATTTAAAATCATGAGATTTTAGAAAGTACCAATCGTAATTAGAAAAAAAAAAGTATTTAATTTATTATAATCAGCTTTCCTAAATAAGTTTCTTGTTCTAGATTTTCTGATCGAAGTTTTTTTAATCGAAGGTACTATTATATCTTTCACATAAATATCGACTGATGGATGACAAATATCTTCAACTACAATTGGGGCTTTAGATTTTACGATTGTTAATCATATATTAGAGAAAATTAAATCCAGTATATTACTATATGGATTTACTAAATAGTTTTATTGAGATAAACCTAAATAAGAAGTAGTATTAATTAAATCAACAGCAGAGTTCTGCATCTCGACAGATCCCTTTTTTAATATTATAGGTTTATTTAATTTCCAATCTATACAATGTAAGTTGAAATCACCTATTACTATAAAATGATCATCTGGTTTTGGCCTAATTGCAACAGTAAGTATTCGTATAAACTTTTGCATACAAAATGAAAGCGCGCGGTTTGGCGATATATAAGCACATAAAATATTTAAATCATGTTTTGAGTCAAGCGCACGCGCCGGTACTGTTATGGTACGTTTACACGCTTGCCAAGCCTTGGCAAGGATCGACAATCGCAAGCATATAAAAAGGGCGTTTGGCTTGGCTTGCGTGGGCTTGTGCCTGCTTGCTTCCGATCCAGTCAAGTGTCGGTTTTTTTACGCAGATCAAAGGGCGTTTGCGGCAAGCGCTTGCGATGCATTTACATGTTAGTCCGCGTTTAGTAGCCATTGTGATCTCGCGGCGAGTACACGCTTGCTTGATTTTACAAAAAAATAAATAAAAAATGAGTTGCTGGTCGAATGAGGAGAGTCTTTCGTTTCTGGAACGTTACCAAATGGAACCATGCATCTGGAATCCGAAAGATGCAAATCATAAAGATAAAAAGAAACAAGCAGATGCATGGATTCGTCTTGCTAAACTTACTGGAAGGCCAGTAAAGGAAATAAAAAATAAAAAGGAGATATTGATGACTACTTTTCACAAGCACTTGAAAAAAAAACGTGAATCTATGCGTTCTGGCGCAGGTATGTTCCTACGATACATTTATAATTATTTTGATAGTCTGCTTAGCAAGGTGTAACTTATGTTTTAAAACGTTGGTTAGTTTCTCGATTATTCCGCAACTATCTCGCTCTAATTTTCGATTTTTTTATTTTATTTTAGGTGCCGAAGTAATATACAATCCAACTCGGTATGCTTACGAAACCATGGAGTCATTTTTACTACCAGTATATACTTACAATGAAGGGATAAACACCGAAACAGTAAGTAAATAAATTTATTCATTCTAAATTAAAAAAAACACCGTTGTTTATCATACCTATATTTATTTATACATTTTTATCAACTTATCCAATCCTATTAAAATATGAAGTAAATTCTTCCCTAACTTCTCTGGCGTTCACCGGAGATCTTCGTGGTATTTGTGGTAAATTTTGCAATGCATTATATTCGTCGTTATCTCTACGCCATGAACCAGGGGTAACCATATTTCCACTACTGTCATATACGTCAAACGAACTCTGAGGAGTATATCGATTTGAAGAACTTTTACTTGTTCTCAAAAAGTTATGTAGTAATACACAAGTCATCGTAAATTCCGTTACAGTTTGTGGTTCTAAATTGATAGGGCGTCTGAATATTCTGAAAACTGAGGTTAAAATTCCAAACGTATTTTCAACTACAACTCGGGATCTAGATAAATTTTGGTTAAATAACCTTTTTGGTGAGCCTACTTCGTGGTTTCCTGGGTATGGTTTCATTACGTGTTGACTCAATGCAAAAGCACCGTCAGCTAAAAACACGTATGGAATATTATATTCGATCCTGGAAGTGGACATGGTGGTGGAAAATCTATCTCGTTTCTAATTATTCTTTTCCAAATTAAACAATTATTAAAGACGCCGCCGTCACTTATTCTTCCTTGACTCCCGATGTCTGCGAATACAAATTTGTATTTGCTATCCACTAAAGCCAGAAGGACAATGTTAAAAGTTTTCTTATAATTTAAATACTCTGTTCCACTATGCGTTGGGCTTTCAATGACTACATGCTTGCCATCCAATGCATCTATGCAATGTGGAAATTTAGTCCTGAATCCTTCTTCTATATTAAACCATCCTTCTGCTGTGGTGGGCATCTGTAAAAAGAAAGTAAATGAAGTGTAAGTTTAAGTATATTATTTTTGTAGCAATCACAACAAATAGAAGAAGATACAGATCAGACAGAGGATGACCCTCTGATAAGAGACCGTACAAGTACGGTTACCACACCATCCACACCACCATCTGGATCACCATCCAGACCACCATCCATACAAGCTTTTACTAATAAATGTCATCGCCCTGCTTCTGAAATGGCTGAAAAGCAAATGGCCGTGGCTTTTGGACAATTGACAAATGTTTTGGGTCAAAGGCAGAATGAAAATATACCTGCTCACAAAGAAGATGATTGCGATCTATACGCAAAATTATTGGCTATAAAGCTACGTGCACTGTCAACTGATGAACGAAAAATTATGATGTACCAAGTAGATGGGTTGTTTATAAACAGAATCAGTCAAAAATCAAATGAGCGTCATACACCAAACACTCAATATTATTCTCGACCGTCGTCAATGGCTGGTGTATATTCAACACCATCTCCTCAAGTCATTCCGAGTCGGCCAACATCAGTTAATAGTGTTTATTCTGAACCTATTCATAACAACCAAAGTTTTTTTCCCTCTCCAAACATACAAACTTCTTATTCAGCGCCAGACATGGCAAAACATATACCAACTCCAATAGCTCCAGCTCCGTCTACATAAACAGCACCCTCGTCATCTATTCGTATCATATCGGACCAAATCATCAACCCAGACCCACGTGAAACCAACATTATAAACATGGCTATGTTGAATGCTTGCGAAGATTTTGATTCGTCGACATAATTCTTATTTAAATTAATAAATAATTAAACAATAAAGCAGTCGGCTAACATACATTCATAGAACAGATTTCCTATGATTCTATTAAAATCTATATAAATGTATAATATAATGTTTTGTTTTATTACTACCTTAACTAGATCCTTTAGATTTTTATTAAGAGCTCGGCAAACTTCACGAACGATTATTGATATCATAGAGACAGATACTTTAAACAAGTAGTGAAGGCTTTTGTAAGAATCACCAGATTCCAAAAATCGTAGCGTAATGCCAAGACGAAATTTGGCTGGTATAGCTTCCCTGAAGTCTGTATCATGCTTGGATATCATTGGTGAAATTTTTTGCAGTAAAAACTCAAAATCAGAATAGCTCATTTGGCAGAAGTTATCAAACTATCCAGATGGTTCATATAAAAGTTCATTAAATTTGTTTTCTAGAAATTGTCTGTAACAAATAAAATATATCGTAAGTATTGTGGCATAACTCAACTGCAACAGATAATGGTTAAATCAAAATAGTAGTTACCTGGTATGATTACGATGTATCTTTTTGATCCACCATCTTCGCTGTCGTCGCGCTCTCCTTTTTTTATTTCACTTTGCTTACATTTCAAATAAAAGTACGTTAAACCAAATGCAACAGCCGTCACAAGTTCGGTGTCCGCCATGCTTGGATGTATATTGCAGACTGACGTATTCACAAGCGTATAAATGCCTTTCAAACGCCAAACGAGATTTGTGGAGGCTTGGGACTGTTTACAGTTTGCCAAGGCTTGGCAAGCGTGTAAACGTACCATTATGCATATGCACTCAAGATCGTCGCGATCAAGGTCAGAGCGCCTGCGCGCCCTGAGCCGGGAAGCTCACGCAATCATCACTCCACCTCCGAGCGCGCCGCGATCGCGACGGAGTAGTTCGTATTTGTCAGAACTGCGCAACTCCGTATCCAAAATACTGTCGCATAACCATGTCTCTGTAATTAAAGCGATGTCAATACTACATTCTGATAGAAAAGTCTTAATCCACTGTTGCACTTTGCCATTTTAAATATTAAGTACACCGTTAGTTATAGAATGATACACATAAACTATTGTAATAACTGCTTTCATTTGCACCACAGAGAAAACGTAATAACAAAATAAGTAGTGAATGCTAAGTATCTTTTTCCACGACAATAAGAAATAATATAAGGTTTTAAAAAGAAATAAAACAGGAAGGCAGTTTGTAATGCCTATTGATATATTATCATAGTGTTTTATATGATGTAGAATTTTTTCATAGTATTTTGTAGTTTGAGTAATGATAAATAGAAACAATGAATGATTTGTTGTATGATAACTTTGCAAGTTGTTTGGTGTTAAAATTTAAAGAGGTATAATATGATGAATGTAAGTGAGAAATGTGTATTTTGTAAGTATGCGTAACATAACTAAGAGTAACATCGCTATACAATCAGTACAAATTAAACTATTTTTATCAAATCGGCCGTCGTTATAGTGGGTATGGGGGGAGAAGTTTCGTTGCGACGCACATAAATACGACAGTTTTTTGTCTACATAAATTTGAAATTAAACTCCTTAGTCATGATTTTACACTGTTTAAATAAATCCCGGTTGTATGGTGTAAGATGCTCATTAATATAAATATTGTTCCTGATATTATCGTTTCTTGCCATGTTCACCATACCAATCTCGGTTAGTTTGATGCCGCGATGTTTACGCGATGCGATTACTATCGAGTCTTTTGTGCTGTGGTGACGAAACCGGGAAATGATGGAACGGTGAATGATGGAGCTGTTCGGCTTACGCGACTGCACACGATGTGCAAACTCCACCTCACTGCTGTCCATGGTGACACCCAATTTCTCGACCAGCTTAACAACAATTTCAACAGTGTTCTCATCCTTGTACTCTGGGACACCTGTAATTTCGATATTCTGAAGACAGCTCCACTGTTGTTGCCTTGCAAACTCCTCTTCCAATTGCTTAATACGTCTTGTAGCATCTGCGTTACTCCGGAGACGCGCATTTTCTTCTTTTAAGCATTTAAGTTCAGCTGTAGTGGATACAAGATTTTTCATGAGGTCATCGTACTGGGTACTTATATAATTGAGTAGTTTCCATAGTCGATATTTGAGCTTTCAAGGAGCTTAACTCGCTTTTAACTGCCTTTCTCATAAGAACTTGGAGTTTATTTTTATTAGAGTTTAGGATGCCTGTTCGAAACTCAGATGATTCCTGTAGATAAGAGCTTGCTGGAGAATTTTCTTCTAATGTATGTTTAAGCGGAGTGTTGGTGTAGTCACCTGCTTTTGGTTGCTTGCTAATGCAATACGGACATGTCCAAGACGATATTTTCTTGACACTTTCTGATGACAAATCTACACATAAATAGTGGTATGTCTTAGCGCAGTTACTGCGGGTGCAAATTATTTTCTCAGATTGCCGGACCGATTTCTTACAACCATTACAGCTAGACATTATGTTCAATTTATTATTGGTTGGCTGTGTAGTGTAGATCGTTTATAGAACGGTAAGTACAACAAGCATTAATGCAGGTATGTGTTAATTGTTACCTTTGTTTACTTCAACTCGGTGTGACGTGTTCGGATGCGACGAGTAAGGTACTGCACTTTCAACACAGATATAACTAATTTTAACAAACGATGCTTTGGAAGCAAAGGGGCCTTTAGGTTACAATTCACTACGTGCGTTAATCGATTGAAGTGACAGTTATATTTCCTTATCTGATATGACACAGGTCTGCTCTGAGCGATAATCAACAACGGTATGATATAATCCTTGAAGCAGTCTTAGTTTACCTTCAGTACGCGGTCACATATGTACGTGATAAAGATAATAATATGTATAAGTGAAATATAATATTTTGCCCAAATACTATAATATTGACGTAATATAAACATAGCGGCTGCGAGAAATTTGAACAAAAAATTTAATGATCTATTAATTCCTGAAATTCTTAACTAGATAAAGGAGAGAGATCCCAGCTGCTCGAACTTGACAAAATTGACGAAATCATCATCTTGGATTCCTTTTTTCCAATGCTTGAGGTTTGGTTTGTATGTTTATCTTATATTTATAATATGTTCATTAAATATATTTGTTGGATATCTCAAAATAATGCCGTAACGGTGCGGTTATAATTTTAAAATATTCCTAGTTTTTAAGATAATCATTTATAAAAAAAATCTGTTATCTATCATTCTCCAAGGTTATAACAGAGAAATACTTTTTTATGAACTAACCGCTACCCAGTGTAGTAGTAATAGTGTAGTAGTGATAATGAAGAAAAAGATTAAAATAAAACTACATAGTTTTTTTTGGATTTTATTGCGTATATTAACTTATTTTATGTTCCCGAAGTTTCGAGCACTTTACAGCACCTATCTTCACGGGGAGAACTGAAGTGTTCGACGTGTCAATCTCATAGGTAACCACGGCTACCTAAAGATTAAATAAAATTAAATTTAAAAATTTAAATATACGCGATAAAATCCGTAAAAACTAGTTTTATTTAAATGTGTAGTGTTCACGTAAATATTAGAAAACGATTGATTTATGCATGTACCTAGTATTTGTACTTATTAGGCATAAATAGTGTTACGAGCTTGAGGTTCGTGACAATAAAAATTGCCGATAGAATTACCTAAATTAACACTTTAATTCACTTTACACTAATTAAAGTTAAAAACACTAATAATTAATCACACTGATTCACTTTATTCCGCTCGGAAGCTTCGCTTGTCTCGCCAACTTCCATACTTCCCCGATCGCGTATTGCAGCGCCTTTATATAGGGCTCTTCCACGAAAACATCCAGAATATTTCAGAATATTCGAGTAAATACGCGCGCCAACCGACCAAGCGCAGAAAGATCGAGTGTTCTAGAAAGTTTAGTTCTTCAATTTGATACTAGATGGCACTGTCGGTTAAAAAAATTAGTCATGTAATTTTCTGGAAAGCTCTCTCCTCGCTCTGTTACCCGATACTAGATGGCGCTAGTGCCATAATATGAGATGTCAACATAGCCGCGCAACACTGCCCCCTCCTAAGGCATGCTCATCCAGAACATTATCGGCCACATAATAACGCTCCAGGCGATCCACATGGACGATCATAGGAGTCCCTCTTGCGCCTTTCTGTATCCGGTAGGTTACATCGTTGATCCTGGTCACAATCCGGTACGGGCCGTCCCATTTAGCTTGAAGCTTAGGAGATTTCCCTTTGCTGCGGACTGGATTGTGCAACCACACTAGCGAACCTTCTTCGAACCCTTTGTTGTTCATTTTGCGGTCATACCGGGTTTTCATCTTTTCAGACATTTGCTGGCCCGATTGTCTGACGTGCTCGTAAATGTCATTCATTTTGTTCCGCAAGTCATTTGCATAATCGGTTATACTGCGTGGGGCATCAGGTGGTATCCCGGTGATCAGGTCTGCAGGCAGCCGTAATTCTCTCCCAAAGTTTGCGAAAGCTGGTGTCACTGATGAACTTTCGTGAACAGCGCTTCGATATGACAACAAAAACGGTTGTATGTGCTTGTCCCAATTTCGTTGCCGATTGTCTACAACTTTTGCTAGGTACCTCTCCAATGTCTGATTAAATCGTTCTACCATTCCATCAGATTGCCGGTGATAAGAAGTCGTTCTTGTTTTATGAGTACCCATAACTCAGCAAGTGTCCTGGAATATTTGAGACTCAAAATTCCTTCCTTGATCGCTGTGAATCTCTAAAGGTACTCCAAAACGACAGAAGACTTCATGAACTAGTTTATCTGCAACTGTTGAAGCTTCTTGATTTGGAATGGCGAAGACTTCTGGCCACTTAGTGAAGTAATCCATCACAACCATGAAATACTTGTTACCGCTTTCACTCTCCGAAAACGGCCCCGCCACGTCAATGGCTATTCTCTCCCACCTCTCTCACCTCTACTACGAGTCTGAGGTCCCTTTCCCACAACTTGTACATTTGCGACACCAGTCCTCGATATAGTTTCGACAGTGGACCCAGTAAAACCGTTCTCGGAACTTCAGTAGACTTCGTTTAACTCCCAGATGACCTCCTGAATAATCATTATGGTACAGCTGTAATACATCCGGTACTTTAGCTTTAGGGACAACCATTTGCAAATGACAGCTGTCTCCTCGAACACTTTCCCATTTACGGCACAGAACTCCATCCTGAAGCAACAAGCTGTTCCACTGGGCCCAATAGTTCTTAGTGGTCGAACTCATCGCTGAGACGTCGCTCCACTTGGGCTTGGGAGCACTGGCCTTCATCCATTCCAGAATCGGCTTGATGTCCGGATCTTCCTGCTGTGCACGTTGTAAGCTGTCCTTCCACTCGTTGCTGAGGTGGTCTGCCCTGAGCATCCTCACGGATACCACTTCCTTACTCTCTTGCCTAGTACAATGTTTGCAATCTTTAGGACAAGGTCTTCTTAACAACGCATCTGCGTTGCCATGAGATTTCCCGCTGCGATGTTCGATCTCAAAGTCATATTCCTGCAGTAGTTCAATCCACCTCACAACTTGTCCTTCTGAATTTTTAAACTTCAATAGCCATTTTAGTGCAGCATGGTCAGTTCGTAAGTGAAATTTCCGTCCCAGAAGATATTTGCTAGAATTCTGCAACGACTTTACTACAGCTAGCAATTCGCGTCTTGTGACACAATAGTTCCTTTCCGGTTTTGACAATGACTTGCTGAAGTACGCTATCACGACTTCTTGGTCACCATTCCGTTGAGACAACACACCGCCAAGTCCTATATCACTTGCGTCTGTGTCAACTATAAATTCTTTGCTTGCATCAGGGTATCCCAAAATCGGTGTTTTGCACAGACGGTCCTTGAGCTCCTGGAATGCGATATTGCAACTTTCATCCCAGCAGAAATGTCACTTCTCCTCGGTTAGCTTATGCAGAGGCTATATCTGCAAAGTTCTTCATCTATCGCCGATAATAGGAGCACAAACCCAAAAATGCTCTAATCTGCGTCTTGTCTTTTGGAACCGGCCAATCCTTGACAGCGGCGATTTTCTCCGGATCCGTACGGATACTTTCTTCCGACACTACATACCCCAAAAAGTTGACTTGCCGTTTGAATAGTGAACATTTCTTCACACTCAACTTGAGGTTGGCACTCTGAATTTTCATGAGCACGCGTTCCAGGTTCTGAAGGTGTTCCTCAAATATACGGCCCACGATGATGATGTCATCCAAGTAGACCAGACAGACATCGCCAATTAGCCCAGTAAGTACAAGCTCCATCAGCCTTTCAAATGTTGCTGGAGCATTGCACAACCCAAAGAGCATTACTTTGAATTGACACAGACCCTTTCCCGTCGAGAACGTAGTTTTCTCCTCGTCCTTAGGGTCAATTTCAACTTGCCAGTAGCCACTTTTTAGATCCAGCGTGGTAAACCATTTTACTCCTGTAAGCATGTCCAGCGTGTCATCAATTCTTGGCAAGGGATAGCTGTCCTTCTTTGTAACGTCGTTCAGACGGCGGTAATCAACACAGAACCGCATGCTGCCATACTTCTTCTTTACCAGCACCACGGGTGAACACCATGGACTAGATGAAGGTTCAATTACACCATCCTTCACCATTCCCTCAATCATGGTTTCCACTTCCTTTTCACGTGCTACCGGCAATCTTCTTGGCCGCTGACGGATAGGCAATTCCTCTCCTGTGTTTATTTTGTGTTGAACTAAGCCAGTCTTTCCTATGTCAGCATCGTTTGACGAGAATGCATCGGCGTACTTGAGTAACAACTTCTTCGCCTTGACTAATTCGTTCGGGGAGAGAACACTGCGACAGTCTTCAAAAAGTGTGGTCTCTCTCGTTTCTGAATCCTCGCTGGGGGTCCCACTCGATATATATTGACACCGACGTAACCAATCCACTTCCTCACAAGTACCAACCAGTGTGCCTTTTTCTATAATCTGTTCCCGGTCACAAAGGTTCAGCACACGTACTCTTGAGATGTCAGTGGTTCTGACCAAGGTTCGAGCTACTTTCCATGGAAGGTCATTGTTTACCCTTTCCACAAGTACACAACGGTGAGCTTGCCCAGCGTTTCGGGGAAGACTAACCGGAACAATCGTTTCCGATCTCGGCGGAAGAACAATCTTCTTAATGCTGTACACGTTCCCTGGTAACGCTCCTTCCATAAAAAATTCCCCCTGTCCACATTTCAAAACACCTTGCTTAACGTCGATCTCACAACAATTATTCCTCATAAAGTCTAGGCCTAGGATGCAGTCGTCCATTATATCAGCCACGATGACATTATGCAGGTAGATCACGTTGCCTAGCTTCAACTCCATCTCCTTCTCTCCACGGACGGGTATACGCTGACCGGTGGCTGTTACCAAATTAATGCGTTCTCGGTTGTATGCGGAATCCGCAATGAACTGACTTATAAGTTGGGAACTAACAACCGTACGACATTTAGAGTTTACACGGCATTCCGTTGACCTCGCCCTTGATGATTAAACTGTTCCCATCATGGGTTTGTGAGATCGAGATCCTTGGGGCTCTTTTAACATCAGCCAGCACCCGCCCCGCAGTTCTGGCTTTTAATCGTTTCCCTGCTGCTGCTGGGCGGTGCTGTTGGCCGCACTACCCTCCTGAGATCGTTCACCTTCCCTTTCTAGGGTTCGCTTAGGGCAGCTGGATCGAAGATGGCCCTTTTCCCCACAGCCATAGCACCTAAAGCTGTATCCTTTGTTGCGGTCGCGAACTGTAGCTGCTGCAACCTCCCTGACGCGATGGGAACGATGATCCTGCCGCACGGCTTCTACCTCCAGTGCATGGGCCAAGGCGTCCTTAAGCATCTCGTGGTGCCCGAGCCTCACAGCAGCTCTGACTTGAAGGTCGCGGATGCCGTCGATGAATGTCTGCACCAGGTTCCCTTCAATGAGCGCAGGTACAGACTTGTATGCTTTTCGAACCATCTTCTCCACCTCAAGGGCCCACTGCTGCAGGTTTTCGTTGCTGCGTTGCACGCGATCTTTAAGCTGCGCGCGAAAGACGTGTTCCAGGTGAGCGTCACCATATCTCGCCTCCAATGCCTCAAGGAGCTGCTCGTAGGTCACTTTCTTACCGAGAGCTTCCAACACGGTTAAGGCTTGGTCACGCAGGCCTAAGGTGAGTGTAGTCATGGCCTGGCTTTTATTCCAGCCGTTTGCCTCCATGACGGCCTAGAAATGGATTTTGTAGGCCGACCAGGAAGAAGTCCCATCGAACGGCGGCACTTTGAATCCACGTAGCGAAGGTGCTGTAGCTACTACGGGAGCTGTAGTTCCATCCTCAAGTTTGAGGTCGTTCAGTGTTTTCTTCACGTCAGCCATCACGTTCACAACCCGATTGTTCACATGGTTGATTCGGGTTTCATGTTCTTCGATTCGGGTTTCAGGTTCCGACAGGCGCTTGTCATGTTGAGCAACCCTATCCTTCACCTCCCTTATCTCTTTCGCAAAGGTGGCGTGAAGGTCCTTCATGAGCAGCATCTGTTCCTCCTGTCGGGGGGCCTGTTCCTCTTGTCCGCTCTGCAGCTGCTCTTTCAACTGACGGACCTGTTCTTCCTGCCCGCTCTGCAGCTGCTCTTTCAACTGACGGACCTGTTCCTCCTCTAGGCGAGCCTGTTCCTCCTGCTGCTCTTTCAACAGACGGGCCTGTTCCTCTCGTCAGCGCTGCAGCTGCTCCTGTAGAATCGCCATCAGAGCACCTAAGTCGGGTGCTGCAGATGCAGGAGCTACTGACGGGCCGGCAGCCTCTGTGGCTGGCGGTAGGCCCTCCGACGTCTGCAGCGTTGCACCACCAAACCTCCTCTGGTCCGTCTCCTGCTGGCGTTGACTTCGAGTACGGACACCCTCTGATTCCTCCTTAGGTAAAATCGGCATGATTTAATCCCACTTCTGACATCAATTGTTACGAGCTTGAGGTTCGTGACAATAAAAACTGCCGATTTAATTACCAAAATTAACACTTTAATTCACGTTACACTAATTAAAACTTAAAAGACACTAATAATTAATCACACTGATTCACTTTATTCCGCTCCGAAGCTTCGCTTGTCTCGCCAACTTCCATACTTCCCCGGTCGCGTATTGCAGCGCCTTTATATAGGACTCTTCCACGAAAACATCCAGAATATTTCAGAATATTCAAGTAAATACGCGCGCCAACCGACCAAGCGCAGAAAGATCGAGTAGAGAGATAGAGCTTCTAGAAAGTTTAGTTCTTCAATTTGATACTAGATGGCACTGTCGGTTAAAAAATTAGTCATGTCATTTTCTGGAAAGCTCTCTCCTCGCTCTGTTACCCGACACTAGATGGCGCTAGTGCCATGAGATGAGATGTCAACTTAGCCGCGCAACAATAGTTAATAATCGATTTATTAAAAATGTAGTAATATTTAGATGTAATTTGTACAGAAACACAAATAAAAAAAGTACTAAACTCACATATATTTTGTAACGTAAATTAAAAATATACTTTTGAATTATTGAAATGTGTAGTGTTTGCATGTACCTAGTATTTGTACTTATTCGGCATAAATAGTTAATAATCGATTTATTAAAAATGTAGTAATATTTAGATGTAATTTGTACAGAAACACAAAAAAGTACTAAACTTACATGTATTTTGTAACGTAAATTAAAATCATACTTTCGAATTACTAACCTGATGCTTTTTTACGGGCGGTTATAAAACGCTATTTACGTTTGAAATGTCCCACCGTTTATTTTTATACCCAAGAGCGATGTTTACGAGTGTATAAACCGTGGCGAGGTAATGGGCACCAACGATAAGCTACGCTAGACCGACGACATATTGCCCACCTCCAATTTTTTATGTCATGTTGAAACAGTGTTGTCCTTCAAATTCTGTTACTTTCAGCAGTTTTCCGTAACATATCTTAGCATATTAGTTTCCAGGCTTACGTTCAAATATATAAGCAATAAGAAATTAAGAATTAAGTATTGCTGTATCAAGATTGATTTACTCATCTGCACTGACTGCAGTTTTCTCAATGCTACCTTAAAAGAAAAAAACGAGCAACTTACCCGTCTGTCTGAGCAATCAGGAATATTTCTCACCATTTTTCAATTTTAAAATTATAACGCAAATATTATTCCCATCAGATACGAACCATTACAATCTGGCTTTCTACTGTACAATAAGGCACAAATTTATGCTAAAAATATTTCGTGTTCAAACTCAACACTATCTTAGCAAGACGAACATAATACAATACTTTTTTTACTTAAATGAATAACACGACTCAAACAAATCATCTTAGTATTTATTATCAAAATTGTAGAGGTATAAGGACCAAATTAAACACACTTTACGTGAATATCTTATCTAATAATTATGATGTTATTGTAGTCATTGAGACCTGGCTGCTTCCGGACATTGGCAACGGCGAATTTATAGATCAGAGGTACATGGTTTAAAGATGTGACAGAGACCGCTTAGCTACCAACAAACAAGATGGTGGTGGTGTTCTGGTGGCGATGCTACGTGAACTGAAACCTGCTATATTTAACACCTCAAACCCGGATAAATCTCTGCACTCTAAGCATTTTGAATGTTTACTGGTCGAAATTCCTAGTACAAGCCATATTAGGAAACATGTAATTGGTGCAGCGTATATTCCGCCTCGCAGCTCCCCGGATATAAATGAAAAACACTTTGACCTGTTACTTTATTGCCTCAATGATCCTCTTATTGATAGCTTTTATGTGATTGGTGATTATAATATTCCTAATATGACATGGGTCCCATCATCATCCTCCATTCTGATTATTGTAACCAACCTTTACCGGTGAATGGATCTGGATCCGCCTATACATATTCTTTATTGTTGAATTTTATGGCATTTCTAAATGCATCTTCTAATGATAAACTACTGGACCTTTTCATCTCTAACACCTCATCTACTATTAGAGCCCCAACGGATCCACTACTTCCCCCTGATTTCCATCATCCACCTTTCATTGCGATTATTGATATGCATCAGACGTATAAACCAATGAAAAGGCGCCCTCTAATTAAGTATAACTTCACTAAAACACATTTTGACAACAAGCTTGAAAAAACAAATTGGACGGAACTACTGCAAACGCTTCCATCTGAAGCCTGCATTGAAACCGTTTAAATAACCATAGATGACATCATAGAACAACATGCACCACGTTCTAGTTCTCGCCCCGGAGGATTTCCTGTCTGGTTTTCACGTCCTCTGATTAAAACATTTAAATCTAAACAAAAAGCCTGGACTAAGTGGAAGAAATATAAAAACCGAAGTGACTACGTACAATTTTCCCAATACAAAAATACATTTAAGATCCAATGCAAACAATGCTATCGTAGATATATGGACACTGTAGAGGAAAATATAACTAAAAATATAAAACACTTTTGTACCTATGTATCGAGTCGCAAAACTGAGACTAAAATTCCGTCCACTTTACATTACCATAACCTTAAATCCTACGACCCCGAGACGGTATGTAATATATTCTCTGACTTCTTTCAATCAGTGTTTGAGCCCTCTCCCTCTTCTCTTTCGCATTGGCAGCCTCCATTTTTTACCTCAAGTCACGATATTTTAATTTCTAATATTTACTTCACTGAAACTGAAATTCTAAATGAACTCAAAAATTTAGATACTTCCAAGGGTCCTGGTCCAGATGGCCATCCTCCACTCTTTTTCAAACAAACTGCTGAAAATATTTATAAGCCTTTGCACATTATCTATAATAAGTGTTTGTCAGAGGGTGTTTTTCCTAGGAGGTGGAAACATGCAAATATAACTCCAGTTCATAAAAGTGGGTCAAAACATGATGTTGAACAGTATCGCCCCATCTCTATTCTCTCCGTCTTGTCAAAGGTTCTCTAAAAATTAGTCCACAACAAAATTTACCCGATTCTACACAGGGCTATCATTGAAGAACAACATGGTTTCGCTAAACATAGATCGACTACTATTAATTTACTTACCTTTACGAATAATTTATTTGCAGGAGTTTATGATGGCTTTCAAGTAGATGCTGTATATACAGATTTTAAGAAAGCTTTCGACAAGTTGTATCATGAGATTCTTCTTAACGAGATTGCATTCAACGGTATTCGTAGTAATTTGCTGCGCTGGTTTGCATATTATATTCGAAACCGTTCCCAAAAGTTGTAGTAAATGGAAATCAGTCAAGGGATGTTTTGATTACATCGGGCGGTCCTCAGGGATACATTCTTGTACCATTGTTATTTATTATTTTTGTTAATAATATAGACAAATGTTTCCTTAACTCGAATTTCCTATTATATGCAGACGAACTGAAAGCCTACAAAACTATTAAAAATATAGAAGACTGTATATCTTTCCAAAGCGATCTTGACAGATTGACAACATATTGCAACATTAATAAATTACAATTGAGCATTCCAAAATGTCACTATATAAACTTTACAAAAAAAGAAAAATATTGTCCATTTTAATTACATCCTCTTTAAAAAGTCATTGGCCAAAGTGACAGACGTAAGGGATTTGGGGATTCAGTTGAACTTTAAGCTACAACTAAGCATTCATATTGATAAAATAGTCAAACAAGCTTTTAAAATGTACGGATTTGTTATGTGATCTTCTACTGACTTCAAACGAACAACCACATACTTATACCTCTATAAAACTCTTTTTCGTTCCCAACTTGAATATGCTGTACCTATATGGAATCCCTACTATAAAGTATATAAAGAAACTATTGAGAAAGTCCAAAATAAGTTTTTGCGTGCCATGTACTATAGATGCCATGAATCTTACTTGTCTCGTATCCCATTACTGAGAGAGTTTGGTGTTTTTTCGCTTGAATGTAGACGTAAATATCTTGAAGCTATAACATTGTATAAAATAGTAAACAATAAATTTAGCAGTACTGAGTTAGTTTCCAATTTAAATTTCGTAGTTCCTAGAAGTGCTCATATACGCGATGTGCGCACTCGTAGCTTGTTCACCGTCAGTACATGTCGTACAAATACCGTATGATGCATTCCTTTAACGAGTTTTTCAATGATAGTAACATAGATTTGTTTATAACGAATATTCTTGCTTTTAAAAGATCCATATCTGAAAAACTAAAAAATTAAAAATAATATTATTTTGGCTCTTTGTTTTTTGGTTTTTAGTTATTAAGTTTTTATTCAGCGTCCGCGAAAATTTACTTAACATTGTAAGTTATATGTGGATAGCGTTGTGGGCTACATTATTTTGAATACATTATGTTATTGTATTTTAGATATTACTGTATTTTGTAGCTGTTTGCTGTTTCTTAATAAATAAAAAAAAATTGAATATGGTTATTTTTATTCTCTTTTATTGAGACATTTCAGTTGGAAATTTCGGTGTGAGATAAAATCGATGCGCTGGAGTTTGACATATTTTTTGTGACAATTATTAACGGTCATGTTTTTTCTTCTAAAATTATAAGATATAGATTTGTTCACATTCTAGGTTGAAAAGTATACTCTTGTATTATCACAGACTCATATTTTAATTAAACTCATCAGCTTTATTTCCGATTCCATATGTCATTGGTGTAGTGTAGTGTAGTGAATTTTATCAAACCGTCACAAAAAAGGAGAAGTTGACCCCTGACTACTTCTCCTTTTCTGTGGCGGTGCAATCGCCACATGTCCTGTTTATTGGCAACATACATAAAAGGCAAAATTTGAAAACTTTCATGTTTAATATTTTGTTACAATGAAATATTATTTTTACTAGCACCTTTTATGAAAGTTCCAAGCTACCTCGTTTCTGTTTGCCAGGTAAATCTAAAATACTAAATAAATCTTGCGATTTAGGCACGTTCTCGCTGTTAAGAAATCAACATGAAACCTGAAATAAAATTACTTTGTACATTTCAACTACCAAGATAAAAAGAAAAGAAAATATTAAAGCTCATTTTTATACATATCAGTTATTGTATTTACTATCGCAATTTATCTTTATTTAGCAGTACTTGTACTTGTACAGAAAAATAAATTAATCGTGTAGTGGCGATGTAAAGATATCATCTCTTGGGTGTCGTAAGAGAAGACAGACAAAAGCGGAACCAGTAGATGGGCAGCAGCATATTCCTGATTAAATCTGAATAAAAATAAAACACTTTTGTATTTTCAAAGCGTGGAAACTGTAGCAACTATCCTCCCTATGAGGCAGTCTATGGAGATCCATATTCAATTGGACTTACGACAAGCTGTAATGGTTGTAATGGTAGTAAAATAAATGAATTAAATTGTGTAGCAACAGTTTCATCTTTAACCTTAATTCATATCGTGGATATCGTAAAAGACGAGTTTTATCGACCTAAGACATATCCGATATCTTGAACGCCGAGGAAGGCTATGGTCACCATATGCATCATAATTTTTTTATAGAATATAGATGACAATCGAGCACACAGTCCATCTGCTGATAAAAATCGGAATGCAGATGCGCTGTCACCCCAGAAGATAAGATCGATTGCCCCTTGTCCAGTAAAAAAGGCCTTCATTTCTCTATACTTCCCATACGAAACATAGCAGCACTATATAACTATTTTACGCTGGTATTCTGTAAAAGCGTGGTTTTTCCCTGGTCGAGCTTTTCCTTTCTCTTATAACCATAATATAGTTTCATCATAAGTTTACCATGCACTGATGAGCTCCAAATTTTTAAGGACCTTTTTCAGTGCATCATCGCTACAGTTGACGCAAGGTCTGTTAATGTTTTCCATTCTATTTAAAAGAACCATGCTATTGTAACATTAAATTTTAAAAATAACAAAACAGAAGATAGCTGCGGAGTTTCTTTCACCGTTTTCGTGGCCATTTCATTTTTACCATGGAATTTAGAAAATATAAAAAAGGTGAATGTTTACATTTACCCATATTCGATTAGCTTACTTAACAATAATTCTAACAAAATATTATTTTATAGAGTTTCCATTCATAATTATTAAGATATTGCCATTTTAATGACACGCGCCACGTAGGCAATAAATCACTCGTTTAGGTTTGGACAGGATGCGCCAAAGCGAACATTTGGGCCGGGACAGTTGAGAGGTTAATGATCGCATTTCTACAGCATTTATTCTATTCTCCTGCTTCTTCAGCCACAGCCAACATACACTACGATATACATTACGGTAGGGACTAACACAGCATTTAAATATATAACTTTATTAAAACGATACCATTTACTAGTCTCACTAATAGAGAAAAGCATCATCTAGTCATAATCATCATTACAGCTCATCACAAGCTTACTGCTAAAGATAGTCTCTCCCCCCCCCCCCCCGCAAGAGATGTCGCAAAGCACGACCATGAGCCTCCTGAATCCATCGACTTCCTGTTTCTCTTACCAGGTCGTTACGTAATCTATTTGGTCTCTGTCTCATTCGTACAGTGACGGTCAGGTTAAAATCGGTTATTAGGTTTTCTGTTTCTCAAAAACAGCCTGGAGTTAAAAAGTTGATGGTGTTTCAAACCCATGCGTCGGAAACCACGTAAAGCCATTGTTTCTGTGCCTTATCTCTCTCCGCTAGTGTCGCATTACCGTCCCATCGAACTATACGAGTGAGGGAATAGACCGTGCACCAGTGTTTGCGCATACACTTTTCACTATAATCCTGTCCTAAGCACATGGTTAGCCTCCGTTGAGACTTGCCGCCTTAACCGAAATTTCATCTCGGGGACATTTATAATATTCTCCATTAAGTTGAAATCCCTGCTTTTGCACTAAATGAAGAATATATAAATGTATAATGTACAATCGGCTTGTTGGTAGAACGCTACTAATCGAAAGCCTTCTTCCTTCTTCTTCAAGTTAAACGGACGGCACATTATCACTTTTAGCTTATTGATCCTTTGGGCTATGCCAGTGACTAGTTTTACTGCCGAGAAATACAAGGTTCTGGCGTTATTTTTTGCCTTTGATTCAAACTGTGATCACCATTATTGACTTATTTTCTTGTTGATCTTTTTACTTTAAGGTTTAAAGTTGTATTATACATCAATTGTAAACTTTGTTGTGGTCTATTATAATAAATAAAAAATATAACATCTATTAACATGGACTAAAATAATTTTACAGATTTTAACCCGTTTAATTTCGCCTGTTTTAAATTTATCAAAGTTTCGGATTCTTTACAGCACCTATGGTCACCGATTGACAGAAACGTCGGGAATTAAAAAAGTTAAAACTAAACTCTTTAAAATCTGTAACATTACTTTTATTCCACGTGTATTAGATAGATAGAATAAGAAATCATTTTGTAATAAAATCATTTTCTTTTATATAAGTTGTACTGAGGTTACGGAGAATAAAAATTTCTTTACTTTATATCTAAACAAAGATAAATATTCAATTTTTCAGCTTGAACACATTTTAATAATGTTTTGGTTAAATGCGTCGTATAGAAGAGTACAAAAAATTACGTCTGTGATGAGGTTTTCATTCCCAGAAATTATTCGATAAATGTTTGTAATTTCGGACCTGGCCAACCGTACGACTTTTTATAGCAGTCGGCAGAAATATGCGGCTTAATGTAGTCGGTACGTAAAAAGCAGTCGTGTGCTGTTTCTCGTTTACGAGGCTTTTTGAGGGTTGAAGTAAAGGATGTCGGCGGGAGTGTACTCAAATTATTTTTATTTTCAACGGCCCGAACTTTGTTACATTATTCTTGTATTTTTAACAAGGATATCCGTACTGGCACAATTCTTCTATTTTAAGGAACTGACACAAATTTTTAAAAAAACTATTGCCGATATGATAATAATTATATTCAAGTACATCATTCACTTCTCGTTTGGTTCTTTATCGGTAGTATGGATAATGGTCTTATAGGAAAGCATTTGCGTTTATTTCTTCAAATAAAAGTTCCAATCAAAGTGATTGTCTACCTTATGGAAAGTGGATGTTGTGAACCATAGACATCTACATTTATCCTCGATTAATAATCAAAATGCAGATGCATTGTCACCCTGAGGACTATGATGGAATGCCTCGTTTTCAGTAAAGTAGTGTCTGGTTCTCTTCACTGATCATATAAAACACACTATTGAAGTGCTATTTTACGCGAATTCTGTGAGAGCATATTCCAACCCATGTCAAGCAGTTCCATTCGTGATACAACCATAATATAGCCGCAGCGTGGCTCTACAACGTATTAATCTATTTTACCATGTCTAACAGGATCTACATTAAAGTTGCTGTCCAGTGTTATTTAGTGTGAGTTTATATTTAGCCCATATTTCTAATTGAGTTTGCAGGTCATCATCTTTTTACGTGGTAGAGCCATGCTGCAGTTATATTAGTAGTATAGTTGTAGCACGAATGGGTCGGCTCGACCGGGGAAGGACCACGCTCTCACAGAATACCAGCGTGAAATAGTAGCTTAATGCTGCTGTATTTCGTATGGTGAGTGTAGAGAACCGGAGACCCTTTTTACTGGAAACAAGGCATTCCATCTTAGTCCTCACGGGTGACAACGCATCTGTCTATGGGCCACAGCAACCACTTACCATCAGGTGGACTGTGTGCTCGTTTGTCACCCTATCCTATAAAAAAAAAAAGGTCATCCGATGGCAAGTGGTTGTTTCAGCCTTTTTTACCTATTTTATTAAACAAAGGTAAGGCTCACAGAATACCAGCGTAAATTAACAGGTTAGTGATGACCTTTTTTGTTTAGTGAGTGCAGAGAACTGGAGACCCTTATCACTGGTACGTATTTTAATAAAATGCCGTTGCTAAACACTTTGCTAATTCGCTGCAAAGTCGTGAAATTACATAACAATATTATATTTAATCGTATAGTGGCGTTGTAAAAATATCCACTACCCTCCATCATCCTTGGGTGCCGTAAGAGCCGACAGAGCAAAAATGTAACAGGAGAAGAGCACAAGTATGGTACTATTATCAACTCACAGTATTATAGAACTGCGATTGCGAAGCGTTGCAACTATGACAAAATCCCTCCCTATGGGCCAGTCTATGGAGGAGGCTTATGTTCAGCAGGGTAAAAATTGTTTAGACTGTAATGGATGGATGAAGCTATGTTTAAATATAGAAATATGAAATAACGCTAACGATAAAACAACGGAACCTGAAGTTTGTGTCTCGGCTACAAAAAAACGCCGGATATACATCATCACGACTAAAGCTATCTGTCTCACTTTGTTTATCTCTAAAGTTGTATCTCGCGCAAAACCTACGCAGGTTTCTCAAAAATTAGTATCCCTTATATTACTTATTTCCTTATTTATTTTGTGACGCCGTTTATATTATCTTACTAGAAGGAGTAGTTTAGAAGTGTAGAATTGTGTAAATGGCTTTTAGTGATTAGTACTACTCACTTTAGTACGATTATACTATTCTCGTCTTTCTACTAAAATCAAATAGAGTCGTATTTTTTGTTTTGAGTGTCACAAAAGCATTCTAGTACTATTAATTAATGAATTACTTCCCTCAAGCACTAACATAGACAGGCCATTATTGCTTCGTTAATAAAACGTTATACATATTAGTTTATTTTGGTAAATTAATGTTCCGTTCCGTTCTTTGGAAGTTAATAATAATCTTATACGTTATTAAGACTATGTAGATGATGAAACTGACACCAGAAACCTTAACAAGTCCGATGGGGTGTCCTAAGAAGCAACTTTGGGAAAATAAAGAAAGATATTGTGGCTAGCGATCGTTGTCCTATGGAACTGTCTCTCTACGCCAGACATCAAATACCAAGAGTGGCATCAGGGAGCATCAAGGTAATGGTAGCATAAACATACGAACACAGGTGCGCACTCACACACAGTCTTTATCTGCTATTTTATGATGGTGTTCTGCGAGACTGTGGTCTTTTCTTTGTCAATCCTATTCACTCGTGTTGCAACAATAATGTAGCTGCAGCGTGACACAATCACAAAGGTTTGTATATTTAGACGAAAAGAAAAAAAACTGTTAGTTTTAAAGAATGAAGATTATGGGTGGGTACTAATAAAACAAAACTCTTAATTAATAAACAAGAAAAAAACTTAAAACTAAACAACGCTTTATGAACATTAGATGATATATATGTTACACTAACGCCATACATTTTTTTAAATCTGAAGAGTTATTTAAGAGTTGCGGGTGAATAGTCAAAACTGTTACCCTCCGTTTGGGCTCTGCCAACGTCGAGTAATGGCACTACGCAGAAACCCATTTAAAACAAAGTTGCGATATTTCTAACAATGTCTTCTCCCTCGAAGTTAATGCAATAAATATTTAATAGTTATTAAACTTAGGTGGTTAAACTGGCTTTAGTATGTATCTCAAAGGAAGCATTCCGTACCTCAATACAATCCTAGTGCAATATCGTAAAAGTTGTTTTACGGTCATGAAATTATCAGCATCATATTTTGTTTTTACGTACATATTTTATTGTATCGAGTTTAGGTTAAATTAAAAGTCACCCTGCAGCTATATTATGGTTGTATCGCAAATGACTCGGCCCCACTGGTGTAGGTCCACGCATTCACAGGATACCAGCCTAAAATAGCAGATTATATAGGTATGGAGAGTGTAGATAACCGGAGACCCTTGCTAAAAATGAGGAATTTCATAGTTATTCTCTGGGGTAACAACCCCGGAGAATAACCATGGAATGCCTTGCTTCGCACCACGTCTACGATTTGTTTATTAATCGAGAATATATGTAGATGTCTACGGACCACAGCATCTATTTATCATCAGGTGGACCGTGTGCAGACGTTAAATTACGATAAATGGATGCTGTGTGCACGGTCGGTTTGTCACCCTTATTCTTTAAAATAAGTTAGACCTTGTTGTTTCTTATATCCGAAAACAAATATAAAATCTTTGCAATACTAGATTAACTACATTCGGCGAGGTTGCGCGTAGAGTTACACTAAAGCCTGGCACATCGCCAAAACCTGCTCATCCGAAAATAACAGATAGATTATTATTCCGGGCTGGATTGTTAAAAACAATGGAAACACAAAAACGATTCCGAACTGAATTTGCAAACAGATATTGAGAGTGAGATGCATTTTTCCATATATGTTAAGTTTCGAAGCAAAGCGGTAATACCTGGGAATATTTTAACCCTTCTTCATCATCGTTAGCCCGTTTAAGTCAACTGATGGATTTGGAACTATCTTTACTGGACTGGTTTTCCAACGGAACTTCTGCTTAACATTGCAGAGCCATGATTTAATTATATATTGGTTGTAGCACAGATGGGTCGGCTCAATTGAGGAACGCCCAAACTCAAGTAAAATATCTGTTTAATGTAGAGAGTTAATAGAAACGGAGACTCTTTTTACTGAATACGTGGCATACTATCGTAGTTCTTAGGGATGGCAACACATCTATATTTTGTTTCTTATTAATTGTCATCCCTGAGGAATAACACAGTATGCCTCATTACCAGTAAGAAAAGTCCTATACCTATGTCTATGGACCACAGCATCAACTAGTCATCAGATGGACTATGTGCTCGTTTGTCACCCTTATTATTATGTAAAAAAGGGTGGAATGACCTTAGTACCAGACGTCTCACACCTTTGACGTTTCTTCCTGTCACCGTTATGAGTATTTTTAACCATATGTGAAAAAAATTCTTATACCATTATCTATCAGAAACCACGAGACCTTTCTGGCATTCCCCACAGTACATAAATAGTATTATTCAGTCCCCTGTTTTTTTTTTCTTTTTTTACAAGATGAATCAATCGAGAATTCCACTTACCTGATGATAAGTGTCGACGGTTGTCCATGAACTCCTACGAAACTCCCAAAGAAAACTCTTAGTAAATCGCAGAGTATTGGAGCGCTAGGCATCCAGATGATGTCATTCGTAGCTTGAGTTTTGACGCGAGGTGTTTTGTGAAAATTTAGCGTCTGAACAATTCCTCAAAGCACTCGCCGTGGTAAATAATGACAACTCTTACGTCTACAGAGTAACAATACTAAACAAGTTCAAATTAAAAATATATATGTATTTCTAACGCCGATAGTTATTCAAAAGGGCGTTGTAGGACCCAACCACTTTAGGTGCGAAAACAAATGGAAGCTAGAACTTCAACAACACACGACAACACACAACAGCACGCTCTTTATGTCAGTACAAACGGTTTCGCACTTGAAAGCCTTGAAAGAAAAGTGTTGGGGCGTTGGAATGTGGTCTGGTACTTTTAGCGAACGTGTGCAATAATTCCAAATCGTTACACGTACCTATTAAATAATTTGTAGCAACCGCGTGTGTTAACAGATGGAAGTTAAAATGTAATTAATTGGGTCGGCTTTTATTTATACAGCAGTAATTTTCCTTCCCCTTTACCTGTGTGCGAACAAATTTTAACAACTGTGTACTTATTGCAATAAGTTTTATTGTAATTGGGCGTTACTTTGCGGAAATCGATTATATTAAAGATGTTAAAAATTAATAAGCTAGCTACATAACGCGGGTTTCAACTAACTAATTGTTAACATCTTTTTTATTTTCATGTATAAAGGATTGTTACATACAGGTTACTTTTTGTTACAAGTGGCTATGGCAGTCCATGGACATATTCAAACAAAGAAGGCTACAGTACTATGATTTTGAGTTCTTAACCGTATTGATGGTGCAGTACAAAATAAGTTAGAACAGCAACAAAATTTAACACAGTTCAAAAAAAGGACGTTAAAAATTCGACTGTAGGTTTTTTCTGTATTTATATCACTAATAAATAGGTTATAACTAACAACGCCAAAATATATCGGCGTAATTTTACTGATTTACCTTACCGTAAATTAGAAGATAAAAGAATATTTGAAAAGAAAATATAATCATTTTATATACATAGGATGAAAATACGTGTTAGAGCCACGCTGCAGTTATATTATGCTTGAAACAAGAATGGGTCGGCTCGACCGGGGAAGGACCACGCTCTGACAGAACACCAGTGTAAAATAGTAGTTTAATGCTATTGTGTTTCGTGTGGTGGGTGTAGATCTGGAGACCCGTTTTTACTGGAAGCGAGGCATTCCATCTCAGTCTTCAGGGTTGATAACGCATCTGCATTTTGATTCTTAATCGAAGATAAATGTAGATGTCTGTGGGCTACAGCAATCACTTAACATCCGGTGGACTGTGAGCTTGTTTGTCACTCTTATTCTATAAAAAAGCTTTTTTTAATTAAATTTCTTATGGAGGCCGATTTTAAATAAAAAAAATATTTTGATTTTGATCTTAGAAATGACAATATTCATCAAAAAATGCTCTCTTGATATAGTATCATCCTGAATTTTGACTGTGTAATTGAGCTTAGAAGTGACCAGTGTTCATCAGATGACAGTTCATGTCATACTATAGCATTATGTAGGAGTGTACAATCAAAGATATAAGGCTTTTAATCAACAAAAACGTGTCACGGCTTAATGACGTTGCGCCATTTTCCGTCGCTCGGTCGTAATGTATCCGCGCAGAGGATCCATTCCCACGTTGTTTGTACGCTTTGTGCTACGGTTGTGATTGATGCCGCTGTTTCTCCCTGTTGTTTTTCGTGTGCGAAATATTTATGCGAGGGACATTGCAACCTGTATGGCAGCCATTTGCCCTTAGCGTTTGCGTAAATTTCGAAGGCAAATGACTGTGAATAATAAACGACGTACTTGTAACGAGTTTTGTGAAATAAAACATAAAGTCTCCAACAAGATAGTGAATTTTCTGTGCAATATTATAATCATTTTAGCACCACTCAAAACACTACTTCTGAAAATATGACTCTCCCATAGGAAGATATGGCTTTGATAACATAAGGGTAACAAACAAACGCAAAATCCACATAATGGTAAATGGATTATATGGCCTATGGACATCTACATTTACATATTATGTTCTCGATTAAGAATAAAAATGTAGATGCGTTATGAACCCTAAGGACTAAGATGGAATGCTTCGGTTTTGGTTGCCATGGTTCAGCTCGACCGGTGAAGTATCATGCTCTCACAGACCACCAGCGTAAAATAGCTGCTTCATCCTGCAATGTCTGTTATGATGAGTTTAGAGATCCGGAGACCCTTATTCTATAAAAAATCCTCTATAAGTTCTACTGCTGGGCACAGACCTTCTCTCAATTAAAAGAGAAATAGAGAGCAATTATACGCCACGCTACATATCTAAATATTATACTTCTAAGAGAAGTAGGTTTTTTCAACATGTTTTCCTACACCATGCACGAGGCACAGCACTAAAAATAGCAAGTATAATGTCCTCCAGATCAAATTTCGTTCACGGGGGCTCGTAATCGGATAGGCTGGTATTCCGACACGACTTGAGTGAGATCAGGTGCAGGACCTATAGTTTTACGTACTTTCTGAGGCAGGGGAAGTGTGAAAACCACTAATTTCCTGACTTCGGACTGCTACTGAGATTTTATTGGCAGAAAAACACTATAACTGACTTAGTCTCGACCCGAGATTCAAACACAGGACCTCATGAGCTGAAACTGCGTTCACGACCACTAGACCAAGGAGGTGATCAAAAATAGTAATTATAATTTTAAATCGTGAGCACCGTCGGCGGACATCGATCCCGGGTTGATCACGAACTGATGATTTTAAAAGTGCTTAGCATCTGAGCTGCCATGGCTCTCTATCTGAAGCTGTGCAATTTTTTTGCATTTTCCATAGTCACCTCTCACGTGTACACCTCCAATATATATGGGACATTGTGGGTTGATGAATACCCTCACCCTGTCACCACACCATAATGACATATTGATACCAAGGAAATTAACCGTTACCGCTATCGTTACAGCCTTTTAATAAGGACAAAGGTCTCCCTTTGGGGGATATTTACCATAGTTGCCACGCCTGACACGGGTTGACAACCATAGTGTTTTTATTTTTGGTCGTTATTAGGAAGATGTAGCTACTCATCTCTTGATTTGTTTCCCTCTATCGCCTTTTACGCACGTAATGATATGGGTAGAGGATAATCTTTCACCGCCACTACATGGTAAAGGACTACAAGAAAATAAAATAGGGTAAGAATATTCAATTTTGGAGATAAGTAAAGCGTCTCAAAAAGTGAACAACTGAACTCGTTATATTTCCGTCTCTTGATAACAAATCTAGTTTTCACTGCAAAAGCGAAAATAATTTCATTACGAAAAATTTGGAAAGTCAAGCGATTCCCTTCGCTTGTTAGACACTTCTTTCCGATCTTTTAAATGTTTTTATATAAGATTTTTTTTGTATGAAACTTTGTTTTATATTTATGTGTTATATGTATATAAAGTTTGTGTATTAATATACAATATTTATTACAATAAGTTACTAACTACTCGGTTTTAGAGCCTTGCTATTTGGATGTTTAGAGACGATGGCAAGAGACCCGACAGTATGACTTTGGTCCCTTGGGAGAGAGGTAAAGCCCTAGTGTGGGATCCTATTTACGTTGGCACTTTGGCGGCCTTTCATCTCAAGGGTACCTGTTTTAGAGCCGGGCGGTATCAGAGGCAGCTGAATTTTGTAAATGGCGCAAATATGAGTATTTGAGAAATGACCACATATTTGTGCCATTTGCTGTAGAGACTATCGGTTCGTGTGGTCCACGTGCAGTGAAGTTCCTAAAGGAACTGTATCCACGACTGATCATCGCTGCTGGTGATAAGAGGGCTGGTTTTTTTGCTCGCTCAAAGGCTAAATACAGCTATTGAGCGAGGAAACGCAGCCAGCGTTCTTGGCACTATACCACGGAGAGCATGATTTTTTTTTGACTATTAAAATTTTTAGTTTTAGTTTTTCTATACTATAGTTCCTTTTTTAATGTTATGTGTAATGAATATTAATTGTAAATATTATAACTTTAATTATTATTATAAGAATACAACAACATACAGTTGGTAACTTGATTTATTTTCTGTATAGTAGTCCGTCTGGGGTGATACATCCTTGGCTAGTAAGACCGTGAGTAGTTTTTATTGTTTTCTTGGTGTAATTTTGTGATTGCGGTAACTGAACGTTTCAGGGGATATTAATTCAATACAGTCCACCATATAACTTAAAAATAATCCCAAGCCGCCACATTTCTGGCCTTCGAGCCGCATTTATTTAAATTAGTGATTTTCATATATAAGATTTCTACCCTTAATTAGCGTCCCGTGGACGTGTCATATACTTGAATTAAGCGTTTTTTTATTTTATTTTATTGTTTAACACTTATTTAATTCGCCTTTTTCTACCTAAATTTTCATTGCTTGCGGTACGTTTATAAAGTATCTAAATTCACCTTGTTGTTTTTGTTCAAAATGTCGGACAAATTGCAGATAAAAAGGCAAACACTTATTTTTAAAAAGGAATACCTATTTGCTAAATTACAAAAGGTTTTCGATCTTGCGAAAACCCAAATGAATGATTCCGCACAAATCCAGAATTTCTTAGCGGATTATTCCGAATTAGAAAGTGTCCGCTCAAAGTTTGAAGAAACAGTGTTAAATATTATTGAAATAGATATATCATTAAAACCGGAGACAAGATTGTCAACCCGTGAATTAGATACATTTGATGAACTTTATAAGGCATGTAGATTACAATATTTACGATTAAAACCGAGCGATCAGGCACCCATCAGTGGGAAAGATAGGATTGATGTAAGGCCGTCGTTACCTAAATTGCGATTATTCGAATTCGATGGCGATATTGAGAAGTGGTCCACATTCTACGATACATTTTTATCACTTGTTCACAATCGAGATTTCGACGAAATAGACAAGTTTCACTATTTACTCTCATGTGTTAAAGGTTCGGCGTTAAACATTGTTAAAAAACTGCCTATAACATCCGCTAATTATATTCTCGTATGGCAAAGTTTATGTAATAAATATCAAGATGATCGAATACTCGTGGGTAGGTACATCGACAAAATGATAAACTTTACGCCGTTAAATAAGGATACTACCGCAAATCTTACCTTATTTATTGAAACATTCGATCACTCTTTTAAAGCCATCGAGGCGTTAAAAATAAAAAATTTGCATGACTATTTATTTTGTCATTTAGCCTTACGTGGGTTGGATGCGCATACTAGGAGACTTTTTGAACAAAATCGAGATCAAAACGCACTTCCATCGTTTTCGGAATTAATTAGTTTTGTAAATAAACAAGTTAAAGTACTCGAACATTCATCTAATACAAGTGCGATTTCGTTACAATCAAGAAATAAGCCTACATGTAACAATTACAAAAGCAACAATAATAACTACAATAAAAGTATATCAAAAACAGTTTTAAATACTAATGTGTCAAATTATAATAAAAATAAATTTATTTGTGCGCATTGCAATCAAAATCATATGATTTACAGGTGCGATCAATTTCGTAAATTGACCGTAGATAAAAGGATTGACCGTGTCAATACTTTAAAATTGTGTCATAATTGCCTAAAAGGAAATCATGATACTTCAACTTGTAAAAGTGAGATGTCCTGTGGTGTATGTGCGTCATCACATCATTATCTATTGCATAGGGAGCCTGTGCGCGACGCGGCCTTGCCAACATCCACTAGTTTAATGAGCGCTGATTCGCAAGCGCAACAAGCACTCGTTTCTTCTCAGACTACGAGCGACTCGGAGCATTATACGATAGATACGCTTCATTACAACGACGTTCACTCGAATTACGGTGTCGTATTAGGAACGGCGCGTGTATTAGCAAATGATAGTAGCGGTCAGTATCAATACTGCCGTGCAGTTATTGACTCTGGAGCTCAGAGCTCATTTATTACAACTGAGTGCGCTCAACGTTTGGGCTTACCTCGGAAAAAATGTTCGTTTAACATTTATGGCCTTGGTGGAGAGGCAGTAAAAAAATCATGGAATGATTTCATGCACATTAAGGTCCCTACACACTGACTTGCCTAGTTTTAGAGTGAACATGGTCATAGTGACTAAGGTATCTGCCGATATGCCTAACGTTCGATTCCCCTCGGACGTTATTAATAAATATAAGAATTTTAATTTAGCTGATCCGATGTTTTATAAGCGCTCACGTATTGATATATTGTTGGGCAATGATATAGTTTCAGAACTTATTTATGATAAACCTTATATTATTTCATCGGATATACCAAGCGTGATCGATACCGCTTTCGGGTTTGTTGTAAGTGGTAAACTTTATTACAATGAAAAGGACAATTTAAGAAACTATAATTTATCAGTCTCGTTTGATGAACAAGAGTCTTTAGATCAAACGTTGCGTAAGTTTTGGGAAGTCGAAGAATTGTCCAGCAAGCCTTCGATAAATCCTTTAGAACAATTAGCAGAAGATATTTTCGTGGCTCGTTCTAGCCGCGCTGAGGACGGTAGCTATTCAGTGCCGTTACCATTCATACCAGACCCGCCTCCGTTGGGTGCTTCAAGGGCTGCAGCCGAGCGACGACTCTTGTTCACAGAGCGCAAGTTGAATCGTTTACCTTTATTACGGCAAGCCTATTCAGAGTTCATGTGCGAATATGAACATCTAGGGCATATGGAGCTTTATACGGGTGACACTCCGAGTAAATATGTGATACCACATCATAGTGTACTTAAGCCCAGTAGTTCCAGCACTCCTGTGCGAGTGGTGTTCGATGCCTCGGCAAAAACGTCCACGAATGTTTCGCTTAATGATATTCTACTAACCGGGCCTAATCTGTATCGAGATATTGGGGCTATAATATTGAATTTTAGGTTGTGTGAATATTGTTTGATTTGCGACGTATGCAAAATGTATCGTGCAATCAAACTGAATCCGTCGGATAGATGTTATCAATATATTTTATATCGTCATTCGCCTAATGATACCATCAACGTATATGAATTAAAGACAGTCACTTACGGCTTAAGTTGCTCGCCGTTTTTAGCTATCCGCACACTTTTGCAATTAGCCCATGATGAGGGAGAACACTATCCGCTCGCTGCAACGGTTGTGCGCGAGGGCGTGTACATGGATGATATCCTATATTCTTGTAGTTCCTTGTCACAGATATCTCAGTTACAAGATGAACTTATAGCGATGTTTAATTCCGGCGGCTTTATACTTAAGAGATGGGCGAGTAATAGCGGAAAGGTCTTAGAACGCGTTCCGTTAGAAAACCGAGAGTGTCCTGTAACATTCCTGAAAGATGGTAACGAATATTCAGTCAAAGTGCTAGGTCTGAAGTGGTTCCCTTTGACTGACTGTTTTTATTTCGCAGTAGATAAGACTGACAAAGTAACAACTAAACGTTCTGTTTTGAAATTATTAGCTTCTATTTACGACCCCGTAGGTTTTATTTCGCCGTGCATTTTCATCGCGAAAGAAATAATGCAAGATTTATGGAAGCTGGGCATAGGATGGGATGAGCAACTGCCAACTGACGTAACTAAGCGCTGGCTTAATTACGTTGATGATCTCCCGCGACTGACGGAAATTAAGATAGATAGACACATGCTGTTACCAGAACAGTCTGAATGTGAACTAGTCGCCTTTTGCGATGCAAGTTCTCGCGGTTACGCTAGTTGTGTATATGTGATCAGTCGTAATGAGAGAGGTCAGACTAAAGTACGCTTGGTGATAGCAAAATCTAAAGTAGCCCCCGTCAAACCCTTAACTATCCCGAGGTTGGAATTGATGGCGTCAGTTTTGTTAAGCAGATTAATTAAATATGTCCGTGACATTTTAACTCGTGTAAAAATTAATCGTATCACTGCGTTAACCGATTCGACTATCGTATTGGCGTGGCTTCAAACAGAAGCTTACAAATTAAAGCCGTTTGTTAGTAACCGTGTTACTCAGGTATGCGAAGTGTTACCTCCGCACTTTTGGCGTCACGTTAGTAGTGAGTGCAATATGGCAGACATCTGCTCGCGCGGAGCGTCTCCGTCACAGCTCTTGGAATGCAAAGAGCAGTGGCTAAATGGCCCATCTTGGTTGTATGATGACTACTCGCAGTGGCCAAT
The DNA here is from genome assembly GCA_907164705.1 of Parnassius apollo. NCBI lineage: Eukaryota > Metazoa > Arthropoda > Insecta > Lepidoptera > Papilionidae > Parnassius > Parnassius apollo. The sequence goes on from CAJQZP010000458.1 coordinate 2,102,403, forward strand.
TAGAACATTTATCAACCAAGATGAAAGTAATACACCTGAAATAAAATCAAATTATTCATTAGGTTCCGTCAATTTAATCACTAATGAAAATAATTTAATAGAGGAATCTAAGTTAGAGTTCTGTGACCGAATTTTTTCCCATTTCTCTTCTTATTATAAACTGCAACGTACGTTTGCTCGAATATTGAGATGGTTCCGATTTAAATCCGGTCACTCTAAGCAATCCATACTGACGACTGACGAATTGAATACCGCTCAAGACGTCTTAATTAAACTAGTACAGCGTTCATACTTTGCAAATGAAATAAATAATTTGTCAAAGGGCACAAAGTACATTCCGTCGTTGAGAAAATTATCTCCGTTTATTGACGATCGCGGATACCTCAGGGTGGGGGGTCGAATAAATTATTCAGTTTTACCTTATAACGCGAAACATCCCCGTTTATTACCTAAAAATAGTAGATTTACACAATTACTTATTGAATATTTACATAAAAAATATTTACACGTAGGCCCACGCACCTTACAAAACATTATTAATCAAAACTTTTGGATTTTAGCATCCCGTCGCATTATTCGGTCAGTTTTGTCCAAATGCAAAACTTGTTTTAAACACAATCCCGTACTCTTGCAGCCTGAGATGGCACCTTTGCCAGCAGCTCGATTGATACCTAATAAAGTTTTTGAGCATGTAGGGGTAGACCTCGGTGGTCCGTTCTTTACAAAAGAAAGTTTACGACGAAACGCTGGGATTGAACGGTCATATTTAGCATTATTTATTTGTTACTCGACAAAAGCTGTACACCTCGAGGTCTTATCGTCGTTGTCATCGGAGTGTTTCCTCGCGTGTTTAGACAGATTTGTAGCGCGACGAGGTGTGTGTTCTTTTCTTTACTCGGATTGCGGTACTAATTTTATCGCGGCTAGTAAGCATTGAACCGAAATACAAAGGTTTATGTTCGAGCAAAAAAGTAATATATTAGAGGGTTGCTCAAAGCGACAAATTATATGGAAATTTAATCCCCCCAGCGCACCACATATGGGTGGGCTCTGGGAAGCCGGAATTAAATCCGCCAAGTACCTCTTAGCGCGAGCCGTCGGAGAAAAAGGTTTGACGTTCGAGGAACTCACCACAGTGGTTTGTAAAGTAGAAGCAATTCTCAACTCGCGACCGCTCTGCCCGTTACCAGCTAGTGATAACCCGGATGAATTTAACGTACTGACAGCGGGACACTTTCTAATAGGAAAAGCGTTAACGGCGGTACCTGAGTATAATGTAGAAGACATAACGATGAATCGATTGTCACGTTGGCAATATATTCAAAAATGTTCACAAATGTTTTGGCGTAGATGGAGTCGTGAATATTTAAATACGCTACAACAGAAAGCAAAGTGGTATTCGGATAGATCTAACATTAAAATAGGTGATCTTGTAATTATAAAAACTGATAACATACCGCCGTGCAATTGGCCTTTGGGTAGAATAGAGGCTCTTCACCCCGGCCCAGATGGGATTGTTCGTTGTGTAACGCTTCGTACCCAAAAGAGTACTTTACAGAGACCAGTTAATAAACTGAGTCCTCTTCCTTACGCAAATTAGCTTACTTGTATTAATAACCTTCTCGTTGAGACCATTCTGTGTCTCAGCGTTATCTTGATAGAGATTAAGTTAGATTAAGTTATAATTTTATCTTATTTTTTTGGAGAAACCATCAAGATGGTTTCGGTGGGGGTGTGTTCAGTAATAAACCGCAACTCGCAAATTTTATACCAAGGCACAATGATCTACAACGATCTGAGGGCCGGTGATAACCTGTAGCAACGTGTGACGCATAACGCGCTGTTATAATCTGTGCGGACAAAAAAGGAATAAAAAGGAGGGTACGACGCGTAAGAAGATTATTATTAACCTACATCTCTTTGTGTTAACGTGGAGTGAACATATTTCTTCGAAAACTCAAAATTAAGGACTACTCTAGAGTGTACCGTGTACAATCATCTTACTCGTGTATTCTACCGTGTAGAAGAAGCCACCAGGAGCTGTCAACGTTTTGCTGATCTTGGGAAGCTGGCTAGTAAGACCGTGAGTAGTTTTTATTGTTTTCTTGGTGTAATTTTGTGATTGCGGTAACTGAACGTTTCAGGGGATATTAATTCAATACAGTCCACCATATAACTTAAAAATAATCCCAAGCCGCCACAATCCTTTTTATGCATTTGTGTTGCTAGATAAGCAGCATTTGCACTGTTGCGTTCTGGACTGGAGGGCAAAGGGGGAGGCAGTAGAATTGCAAAAGGTGAGGCATTCTATCTTAACCCACCGAATCGTCACTGTAAGTGAATACTGTTGCCGATAGACATCTACGTCTATCCTTGATTAAGAATCAAAATGCAGATGCTTTCGAGCCCCTGAAGACTAAGATGGAATAAAAAAATCTTCGTATCCAGTAAAAAGGGACTCTGGTACTTTACACTCACCATACAAAACACAGCAGTATTAAACTGCTATTTTACGCTGATATTCTGTGAGAGCGTGATCCAGCCCCAAAAGAGTCGACTCATTTGTGCTACAACCATAATCTAGCTTTAGAATGGCTTTACCACGTAAAAGCCATAAAAATACAGCAGAATTATTATGCTATTTTACGCTGGTGTTTTTTGTGAGCATGTGGTCGGCTCGATCACCACAACTTCGTGATGCATATGAATTATAATGGAAATTGCAACGTACCTCCACTGTGTACTCGTAAAACTGATGTATTTGTTTAAATCGTCTAAAGTAATAAAACCGAATATTTGTTTTTTTTACTCATAAAAAGCCATTTATTAACTATAATATCACCTACGTAAGGAGTAATGAAGTCCTAGATGATAAATCGCACCGTTAGAAAAGCCTATTTGCTCTTGTTCTAAAATCCAATTTGTTCTTGCATTAAAGACACCCAGACTTTAATCAAAGCAAAGGCAACGCCGGAATAATTTTTGACTCCCTTGCTATTTAACAAAAAAAAAAACCATTTGATTTGAATGCGCGAAGCATCGACAACCAAATATTGAATATGAAACAGAAAGAGATAACGGAAGAGTAGCAGTAGTGAAGAAGATAACAGAAGAGCAGCAATAGTAACACGTGTTATACAGAAACAAGACAAACTTAATGGTAATTTACCTGTAAAAGAAAATCAGTTAAAATTATTTATCTACAAACTCGAGGTAGCCTAATTCTAAAGTTATCGACAGAGTATTACGAACCAACTAAAGTCTTTACGCCACCCCGGCGCCTTATAAGAGATTACAAACAGTAGACCCTCTATTAAGTCAAGGATATCATGGTTATCTCTAACTGAACTTATAATCCTTGAAGCAACCTTAGTTTCCCTTCAGTATACGGTCACATATGTACGTGACAAAGATAATAATATGTAGAAGTGAAATCTAATATTTTGTTCAAATACATATATTGAGGTAATATAAACATAGTGGCTGCGAGAAATTTGAACATAAGATTTAATGATCTATAAATTACTGTAATACCGAAATAGATAAAGGAAAGAAATCCCCGCTGCTCAAACTTGACAAAATTGACAAAATCATCATCTTGGATTCCTTTCTTCTAATGCTTGAGGTTATATTTATTTAAATTAATTCGTTAAATTTATTTGTTAGATAAAATAATGTCATAACGGTGCTGTTTTAATTTTCAAATATTCCTAGTTTTTAAGATAATTATTTATGAAAAAAACTATCTGCCAACTATCATTATCCAAGGTTAAAACAGAGGAATACTTCTTTATGGACTAAACGCTGCCCAGATACTGATGACAATGAAGAAAAACATTAAAATAAAACTGGTTTTCGTATAACTTACTAACTGTAAATTTAGTATTAGTTAGTGGTCGGATTTTATCGCGTATATTAACACATTTTGTATTCCCGACGTTCAGAGCACTTTACAGCACCCATTATCACTTAAATTTAAATATACGCGACAAAGTTTGTAAAAACTAGTTTTGTTTAAATGTGTAGTGTTCTATAAGTCAATGGTAGTGGTCGCATAACTATAAAAAAATGATTGACTAATGTATGTACCTAGTATTTGTACTTATTCAGCATAAATAGTTAATAAATCGACATTAAAAATGTTGTAATATTTAGATGTAATTTTTTAAAAAACACCTTACATTATGAAATAATAACCTTTCAATTAAAAAAGTACTTAACTCACATGTATTTTGTTACATAAATTAAAAAGATACTTTCGAATTACTAACCTGATGCTTTTTTTTTGCGGGCGGTTATAAAACGCTAAAAGAGCGATGTTTACGAGAGCATAAACCGTGGCGAGGTAATGGGCACCAACGATAAGCTACGCTCGACCGACGACATATTGCCCACCTCCAATTTTTTATGTCATGTTCAAACAGTGTTGTCCTTCAAATTCTGTCACTTTCAGCAGTTTTCCGTAACATATCTTGGCTTTATTCGTATTCAGGTTTATGTTCGAATATATAAGCAATAAGAAATTGAATATAGTTATTTTTATTCCGTTTTTATTGCGACATTTCTGTTGGAAATTTCGGTGTGAGATAAAACCGATGCGCTGGATTTTGACATTTTTTTGTGACAATTATTAACGGTCATGTTTCTTCTTCTAAAATTTAGTATGACACGGGTATCACGACACACTTTTGTCATACTTATAAGATTATAACACTCTATGTTTGTTATATGGTTTAGGTAATTCAACATATAGATTTGCTTAAATTCTAGGAGGAAAAGTATACTCCTGTATTATCACAGACTCTTATTTTAATTAGACTCATTAGCTTTTTTCCCATTCAATACGTCATTGGTGAATTTTATCAAACCGTCACAAAAAAAGAAGACGTAAACCCCTGACTACTTCTCCCTTTCTGTGGCGGTTCCCCTGTATCTGGTACTGTTTATTTTTTACTCCTAGTTCTTTAGCCTGCAAAAGCCCATCACTAAACATGATCCACCCCTGTGGTGGTACGAAGATACGGTATATACGAGGATACAGTACGAGATGTCTAGCACTTCTGACGTTGCTCCTCATCGCTTGTCTGATATTTCACGCCTGACATAATGAGATGGTTATACCAAATACAGGCAATCCATCAAAAGCTACCAGCACATTCTAGCAGAAATACTGTCTGACTGTCAGGAATATAACGAGTACTGCGTTGTTAATTATTATGGGCCTTATACCTATGTAATGGTGGAGACGAACTGTCCACTATTAACAGACTCCGAGTGGTTTTCTTTAAGGTGGAGAAATGAAACTACTGTTTATGTTTATGAATGTACTGTCGAATGGGATTCGGAATGGAATAGAATATATTTTGCATCAACCTTGCCTATATTTATATGGCTGGCTCACTATTGATTTGCCAATGGTAACAATTAATATTTTGCCTAGCCAATTATATTGCTTATTTTATGACCAATGAAAACTATTTAAAATATACAATTATCTACGTTTCGTTTCCCGGCGTGAGACTTGTTTGTTGTTCACGAAGCTACGTCGCTGGACCGGGCTATATAAGACATGCAGATCGGTGCGCACGCGTAGTCGGCGGGCGGCGGCGGTGTGGAATACAGCTCCGGAACAGCAAGAGGAAACGAACTGCGGCGTTGAAGAAACGGCTCACCATTGGTCGACGGATACGTGACGATAGCGGCGTGTGAAGTCGGTGTGGCGCTGAATGATATTTGCGGCTGCTTCTTGTTTCTTTATAAGAACGTCAAATTATCTATATACAGTCCGCAGTATCTCAGTAGCCAAGAATAATTAGGAAATAAAATGTTTTTTTATTTATTCTCGCCTTCCGCGTTATGGTAGCAGCGGAGTATATATTATTTATTCCCGTTTCGGTTTGATTAATCTGGCTGCTACACCTATTATTCATTATGTGGTAATGGTATAAAACCCGTAGTATAATTTTATATTAAAGTACGTGAGGGCAATATGGTCACCTTAAGCTTTTCCGCCCTATGAAACCAAAACTAGGAGAAGAACAGAGACAAAAACACAAAGTCGTATTCTATAACTAATATATTAAGAAAAAAAATAGTAAACAAGCTTTGGCAATAATTAGTAATACTTTGAAAAATCTGCTTAAAAAAACTAATAAGCATGTAGTGTAATTAGTTAATATATACTAAAATCGACTAAAATATTTACTATAATGTTAACTGTCAAAAAGGCATCGATAAAGCATCGCCTTTTATTATATTATTGACCGATGAAAATCTTTCTTAACACAAAGCTATATATGCAAACAATGCTGTAGTTTTTGAGTTATAAGATAGTGACTATTTTTTTATATATAGAAGAGGGGGCAAACAAGCATGCGGCTCACCTGATGTTAAGTGACTACCGCCGCCCATGATCAACCGTAATACCAGGAGAATTGCAGGTGCGTTGCCGGCCCTTTAGAAAGGAGTAAGCTCTTTTCTTGAAGGTCCCCAGGTCGTATCGGTCCGGAAAAATCGCTGGTGGTAAACTATTCCACAGAGAGGTTGTACGCGGAAGAAAACTCCTTTTGAAACGTACTGTGGTGGACCGCCAAGCATCCAGATGGTGTGGATGGTATCGGGACGTTTGCCGCGTAGTGCGTTCACGAAATTTGGCGGCTGGGATTAATCTGAACAATTCCTCAGAGCAAGCTCCATGATATATGCGAAATAAAATGCAAAGAGATGCAACATCTCTTCGCAGTGCCAGTGAATCGAGCCGATCGGAAAGCACTCGGTCGTCGACGATTTGAGCCTTTCTGCGCTGGATGCGGTCAAGTGGAAGGAGCTGGTACTGGGGAGCCCCAGCCCAGAGATGGAAACAGTATTCCATGTGCGGCCGAACCTGCGCCTTGTAAAGTCGCAGGCGGTGTGCCGGCATGAAATACCGTCCCGCTCTGCTGAGCACGCTAAGCTTTTTAGAGGCCAATTTGCCCTTCTCTTCCAAGTGACCGCGAAACTGCACGTCATTCGATATGTCAACGCTGAGGATTCCGATACTGGCTAAGGCAACAAGGGGAGTGCCTTGAAACTGAGGAGATACGACAATGGGGTTCTTTTTAGCGGTTAACGCGCAAACTTGTGTCTTCTGGGGGTTAAACTGGACTAGATTTAGTCGCCCCCAATCCGAGACACTGTTCAGCAAAGACTCGACTTCTGACACAAGTTTGTCCCGGCACTCGGAGACGTTTTCCCGAGAAATATTGGCTCGGGCGGTGTAAAGAGCATCACCAGTGCTGTCATCTGCATAGCAATGAATGTTACTATATAATTCGAATGACCATGTTTCCCTCACGTACTATATATTAACAATACGTATATACAAATAAATAAAATTGAAGTATGTGTATGTGATATTGAAAAAACCGGCTTCTATTAAGCTCAAGGAGCTACTGTATGATATTTAAACAATAAAGTAAAAAGTAAAGTGACAGCCTATATACGTCCAACTGCTGGGCACAGGCCTCCCCTCATTTCTGAGAGGGTTTTAGGGCACGGAAGTGTCGAACACAATGCGTGTTGGCGAACTTCACATGTCTTCGAAATATTTTTTTCCTTATTCCTCAGACATGCAGGTTTCCTCACAATGTTTTCCTTCACCGCCGAGCACGTGGTAAATCAGCACTTAAAATGCAATAAACAATTTCATTGGTGCCGATGGGAATCGAACCCGGTTTACTCGCGTTCTGTTATATTTACAGCGAGTGTTAACCATCTGAGCTACCACGGCTCTTAACTCGGCTTTAAACAATAAATAACCGTTTTTAAATTGTTTGCATGTCTGTGTTAATCTTCGGAATGTGTGAACCGATTGTGATGAAACTTTACGAATAGGTAGAGAGCAATGACAGGAGGGAGCTAGACTATTATATTGTCCGAAAATTTTATAATTTGTTTAGTTAAACGAAAATTTAGTAAAAGAAACTTTTTTAAGATTATTATAAATTTAAATAACGCCAAATTAACAAGTTCTAACAGGTCCTGTCCTGGTGAAGTCGAAACGGTTCGCTAATAGTACATAAGGTTTCTTGGCAATAAACCACATGTCTTGTTTATCGGCAATATACATAAAAGACAAAATTTGCTAACCTTCTTGTTTAATATTTTGTAAGAATGAAGTAATATTTTTACTAGCACCTTTTATAAATGTTCCAAGCTACCTCGTCTCCGTTTGCCAGGTAAATCTAAAATACTAAATAAATCTTGCGATGTATGCACGTCCTCCTGTTAAGAAATCAACATGAAACCTGAAATAAAATTACTTTGTACATTTCAACTACCAACATTTAAAGAAAAGTAAATATTAAAGCTCATATTTCTTCACATCAGTTATTGTATTTTTTATCGTACTTTATTTTTCTTTAGGAAAATAAATTAATCGTGTAGTGGCTATGCAAGCTTATCATCTCGTGGATGTCGTATGAGACGACAGAAGAAGACTGAACCAGCATTTTTTTAAATCCTGGTCACAATATCATGTTGCAAATCTCTCATCTCTCTTATCACACAATTCCTCACCCTTTCATTATGATTCAGCCGTAATAAACTACTTAATGTTCGCATTTCTACAGCATTTATTCTACTCTCCTGCTTCTTCTGCCACATCCAACATACACTGCCATCTACATTACGGTAGGTAATAACACAGCATATAAATATAGAACTTTATTTAAAACGTTACTATTTATTAGTCTCACCGGTAGAGCAAAGACCTATCTACTCATAATCATCATTACAACCATTACAAGTTTACTGCTAAACATAGGCCCTTTCAAGTGATTTACATGCCACGGTCAAGAGCCTCCTGCATCCATCGACTTCCTGCTTCTCTTACCAGGTCGTCACTTCATCTATTTGGTCCATACCTTGTTCGTATAGTGGTGGTACGTTGGCCAGGTCAAAATCGGTAATTAGTAGTAGATGGGCAGCAGCATATTCCAGATTACAGCTGAATAAAAATAAAACACTGCTGTATTTTAAAGCGTGGCAACTGAGGTAACTATCCTCCCTATGAGGCAGTCTATGCAGGGGGCTATATTCTATATTCAACAGTGGAATTTTGATGGGCTGTAATGGTTAAGTAGGAAAATAAATGAATTAAATTCTGTAGTAGCGTCGTCTTCTTTAACCTTAATTCATGTCGTGGATTTCGCAAAAGACGAGTATATTATAGAAAGAGAAACAGAAACAAAAACTTTTTTATTCAATATAGATTATAACAATACTTATTGAAAGTCACTTTTTTCATTTACCACTGGTTCGCAAAAAAAACCTCTGTCCTGGGAAGAACCAGCAAGAAACCCAGCGGGACTATTTTTTTTCCAATAATAGGTTACAATTATGTTTACAATAAACAACACAAGACAAATTAGAAATAGCTTGGTAGCGATCACCCTTCCCAGGGGTTATTATCATCCATAAATTCCTTAATATTATAATAACCCTTTTTATACAAACTTAGTTTAATAACATTTTTGAACTTCGTGTATGAAAAATTTTGTATATTTTCTGGGAGTTTGTTGTAAAAGCGTATACATCGCCCCACGAATGAATTACTGACTCGGTGGAGTCGAGTAACTGGTACTACTAGCTTGTGTCTGTTCCTAGTATTTACAGAATGAATATCACTTATTTTCGCAAAACTACTTTTATTTTTGTGTACGTACATTACTTTTTCATAAATGTATTGAGAGGCCAGGGTTAATATTTTAATTTCCTTAAATTTTTGTCTCAGTGACTCTTTTGGTTTTAGATTATATATTGCTCTAATGGCCCTCTTCTGTAAAATAAATATAATTTCAGTGTCAGTCGCGTGTCCCCATAGCAAAATACCATACGACATAATGCTATGGAAATAACTAAAGTAAACTATTCCAGCTGTTTCAACACTGGTAAGAGTTCTAATCTTTTTATATAGACCAAGAAAATATATGATCTTATTAACGCTGAGGAAGGCTATGGTTACCATATGCATGATACTTCTTTTTATGGAATATAGATGACAATCAAGCACACAAGAATCTGAATTCAGATGCGCTGTCACTCCTGAGGACTAAGACGAAATGCTCCTTGTCCAGTAAAAAGGGCTTCCGGTTCTCTAAACTTCCCATACGAAACATAGCAGCATTGAACTACTATTTTACGTTGGTATTCTGTAAGAGCGTGGTCCTTCCCTAGTCGAGCCGACCCATTTCTCTTACAACCATAATATAAATGCAACATGGGTTAACCATGCACTGATGAGCTCCAAATCCAAAATCCAAAAAAAAAACTTTTTATACCAGTCGGCAGAAATATGCGGCTTAATGTAGTCGGTACGTAAAAACAATCTTGTGCTGTTTCTTGTTTACGAGGCTTTTCGAGGGTCAAAATGAGAGATGTCAGCGGGGGTGTACTTAGATGCCTTTTATTTTCAACGGTCCGAATTTTGTTACGTTATTTTTGTATTTTTAACAAGGATATCCGTACTGGAACAATTCTTCTATTTTTACGAACTGGCACAATTTAAAAAAAAAACTTTTGCCGGTATGGTAATAATGTATGGTATGGTAATGGTAATATATTCAAGTACATCAGTCTATGGAGGAGGGTAATGTTCCCTATTAGACAGCCTATGGAGGAGGGTTAGGTTCAGCAGTGTAGACTGCTGAACCTAACTAGTTGGCCCGTTTATATTATCTTACATTAAGACAGTAGTTTAGGAGTGTAGAATTGTGTAAACGGCTTTTAGTGATTAGTACTACTTACTTTAGTACGATTACACTATTCTCGTCTTTCTACTAAAAGCAAATATAGTCGTATTTTTTGTTTGGAGTGTTTGGACGGCTCGTAAGAACCGAAAATGGTTGGGCGACGGGCCTAGGGGTTCTTTAATCCGATTCCCCGGTCGGGCCTTGACTCTATTATGCGAGGTGTTACTAGGTGGACTGTTTTTGCGGTTTCCTGATACACCAAAACAAGATGGCCGACGCAGCACGCGACAACCTTGGACGATGCACTCGCTCTTACTAATCTACCACTTCAACAGTGTCAAGATCATGATAGATACTGTACTGCCATATGTTAGAGGAGTCACTGACAAGATTGGCTACATCTTGAAGCGCGCTTCCATCAAAACATACTTCAAGCCGCTGAAGAAGATTGGTCAGTTTTTACCATCGGTCAAGTGTAATGTCCCTCTGCAAGATGCAGGAGTGCACAAGCTTGATTGTGAATGTGGTCTCTCCTACATAGGACAAACTAAAAGATCAATAAAAACCCGCGTTAAAGAACATATAGCTGATGTGAAGAATCGACGCTCCGGGAAGTCTGCAGTCTGTGAACACGTACAGGATCGCCCCCGTCACTACATCAGATTTGATAGACCGCAGATCCTCGCTAAAGAACACCGATTCCTTCCAAGGATGATTCGCGAGGCTATTGAAATCAAAAAACATCCTAATTTCAATAGAGAAGATGGCTGGGTGCTACCATCTGCTTGGGATCCTATAATAAATAAAATTAAATCCCAACCCAAGCATACAACTGCAAGACTTCAAGATACCATGAGTTCATACTGCATAGATCGGAACAAAAGTTAAATTTTAATCTATGGTAACCGCGGTTAACTATGACATATGGACGTTGAACATCTCAGTCCTGCCCGTGACCATGAGTGCTGTAAAGCGTTCGAAACGTCGGGTATTTAAAAAGTTAAAATATACGCGATAAATTCCGTAAAAACTAGTATTATTTCAATGTATAGTAAAATAGCTAGCAGTTGTCGTTGATTGAAGGCAGGACACATAATTGCGTGCGTACTCGACAAATGAATACAAAATGTGACAGTCGTGTTGTGTTGGAGTCGTGCTAGTGAAAAAGGGATGGACAACACGACATCAACACAACTTTTAATGTTGTGTTGATGTCGTGTTGGTTTGGCGTAGTGAGAAAACGGCCTTAGTGAATCGCTCAGTATTGGACCGCCAGGCGCCATGATGATGTCGTTTGTAACTTGAGTTTTGACGCGAATGTGTTTTGTGAAAATTTTGCGTCTGAACAATTCCTCAGAGCACTCCCCCTGGTTAATAATGGCAACTCTTACGTCTACAGAGTAAAATACTAAGCAAGTTCACATGAAAATATATACGTATTTCTAACGCCGATAGTTATTCAAAAGGGCGTTGAAGACCCACCCACTTTACGTGCGAAAACAAATGAAAGCTAGAACTAATACGCGTGAAATATTCGCAAGGCAGCACTTCAACACGCGCTATTTATGTTTGTACGAAATGTTTCGCACTGAACTTGGAGCGTTGGAATGTGGTCTGGTACTTTTTGCAAACGTTCGCAATAATTGCAAATGGTTGCGCGTATTAAATAATTTGTAGCAACCGCTTGTGTTAACAGATGGAAGTTAAAATGTAATTAATTGGGTCGGCTTTTATTTATACAGCAGTAATTTTCCTCTCCCTTTACCTGTGTGCGAACAAATTTTAACAACTGTGTGCTTATTGCAATAAGTTTTATTATAATTAATATAATCAGGCGTTACTTTGAGGAAATCAATTTTGTTAAGGATATTAAAAATTAATAAGCTACATAACACGGGTTTTAACTAATTGTTAACATCGTTTTTATTTTTAATATAATCATTTTTATTTTTAAATATAAACGATTGTTACATACAGTATACTTTTTGTTATAAGTGGCTATGGCAGACCATGGACATATTCAAACTAAGAAGGCTACAGTATAATGATTCTGAGTTCGTAATCGTTTTGATGCTCCAGTAAAAAATTAATTAGAACAACAAGAAAATTTAACACAGTTCAAAAAAAGGACGTTGAAAATTCGACTGTAGGGTTTTTTCCGTATTTATGTCACTAGTGAATAGGTAATGAACAACGCCAAATATATTGGCGTAATTATACTGATTAACCTTTGCATAAATTCGAAGAAGATAGAATATTAAAAAATAAAATAAACCTTAATCATTTTATATACAAAGGATGAAAGTACGTGGTACAACCATAATACTTTTTTTTACTTACTTTAATATAACTGGAGCCACTCTGTAGTTATATTATGGTTGTAGCACGAATGAGTCGGCTCGACCGGGGAAGGAACACGCTCTTACAGAACCAGTGTTAAATAGAAGTTTAATACTGTTGTGTTTCGTGTGGTGAGTGTCGGAGATCCGGAGACCCTTTTTTACCGGAAATGAGGCATTCCATCTTAGTCCACAGGGGTGACAAGGGTAGGTAGATGTCAATGGGCTACAGCAATCACTTACCATCAGGTGGATTGTGACCTTGTTTGACACCCCTATTCTATAATAAAACTTTGCTACTTTAAAAAGTTTTCTTATGAAGGCCGATTTTTAATTAAAACAATTTTGATTTTGATCTCAGAAATGACAATATTAAACACTGTATCATCCTTAACTTTGACTGTGTAATTGAGCTTAGAAGTGACCAGTGTTCATCAGAAGACTGTTCTCGTCATACTATAGCATTATGTAGGACGGTACAATCAAAGATATAAGGCTTTGAATCAACAAAAATGTGTCACGGCTTAATGACGTTGCGCCATTTTCCGTCGCTCGGTCGTAATGTATCCGCGCAGAGGATCCATTCCCATTTCACTTTGTACGGAGCACGAACGTTGTTTGTGCGCTTTGTGCTACGGTTGTGATTGATGCCGCTGTTTCTCCCTGTTGTTTTTCGTGTGCGAAATATTTATGCGAGGGACATTGCAACCTGTATGGGAGCCATTTGCCCTTAGCGTTTGCGTAAATTTCGAAAGCAAATGACTGTGAATAATAAACGACGTACTTGTAACGAGTTTGTGGAATAAAAACATAAAGTCCCCAACAAGATAGTGAATTTTCTGTGCAATATTATAATCATTTTAGCACCACTCAAAACACTACTTCTGAAAATATGACTCTCCCATAGGAGGATATGCATAATAGATAAAATAAGGGTAATACACAAACGCACAGTCCACCTGATGGTTAATAGATTCTATGGCCAATGGCCATTCTATGGCAAATACATACACATATATATACTATATAAAGAATAAAAATGTATATGCATTATGAACCCTTTGGACTAAGATGGAATGCATCGATTTTGTTTCCATGCTTCAGCTCGACCGGGGAAGTACCATGTTCTCACAGAATACCAGCGTAAAATAGCTGCTTCATCCTGCAGTGTATCTGATGGGGAGTGTAGCGGCGCTGTCGTCGCGCCACAAGCGAAAACACACCGAAGCCTAAATCGCGCTATCAACATTCCGAATCATAAACAGTATATATAGAACTTCTCCGAACTATCACTCGGAGTGTCGGCCGCTCCCCGGGCAGAACACCTTGCCCGGCGGGAGATCTCCCCCTTTTCCTTCACGGCCACAGTGGTGACCCCGACGTGATCTGAACACGCAACCAACAACTTTCGGAAACTTCAAGCTTCATCATCGTCATTGAATACCCCACCGTATCGCTCCCGAGCAGATATCGTCTGCAGTCTTCATATCCTGCAAGCCATCTAGCTTTACAAGGTTCATCGCAGCATTGGAATAATAATGCTTCCTGTTCCTTCAAGCTACTCTCTGCGCTATACAGTGTTCGGCACGGCTCTGAGCCTTACTGCTCGCCTCTGCTTCACGGCAATCTCGCAGATTACTTGCCTTCATCTCGACTCACCGCAGACTACAAGGCAATCTCCTGGCACTTGCACATTCGTCGGCAACAAGGCTGCACTATCGACCTCCGGTCTGAGCAGGGGGGTGATGTAGCGGCGCTGTCGTCGCGCCACAAGCGAAAACACACCGAAGCCTAAATCGCGCTATCAACATTCCGAATCATAAACAGTATATATAGAACTTCTCCGAACTATCACTCGGAGTGTCGGCCGCTCCCCGGGCAGAACACCTTGCCCGGCGGGAGATCTCCCCTTTTCCTATCTCGGTCACAGGAGTATAGAGATCCAGATACCCTTTTTTACTGGAAATAAGGCATTTTATGTTAGTTGTCAGGTGTGATAACGCCTCTACATTTTGACCCTTATTCTATAACAAATACTTTATAAGTTCTACTGCTGGACACGGAGCTCTGCTCAATTATAAGAGAGTTAGGGAGCAATATACGCTACGCTACATATCTAAATATTATACTTCTGCGAGAAGTAGGCTTTTACACATATTTTCCTAAACCATGCACGGGGTACAGAACAAAAAATAGCAAGAATAGTATTTATTGACAGAAAAAGACTATAACCGACTTAGTCTCGACCCGGGATTCAAACACAGGACCTCATAAGCTGAAACCGCGTTCACGACCACTGGACTAACAAGGCGATCAAAAATAGCAATTATAACTCTAAATCGTGAGCACCTTCGGCGGACATCGAACCCACCGGCCCCCGGCATCTCAGCTGCCATGGCTCTCTATCTATATCATACAATTTCTTGGCATTTCCCATAGTCACCTCTTACGTATTCAGTGTGCACCTCTGATATATATAGAACGATATGGGTTGATGAATAACCTCACCCTTTACTACACCATACTGACATATAAATACCAAGGAAATTAACCGTTACCGCTATCGTTACAGCCTTTTTATGTCCACTGCTGGACAAAGGTCTCCTTCTAATGGGATATTTACCATAAACCGCGCTTGTCACGGGTTGACAAGCACATTTTTTTATTCGTTATTGCGGAGAGGTAGCTACCTATCTCCAGATTTGTTTCCCTCTATCGCCTTTTACGATACCCACGGGATGTTACGGGGTAGTGAATATTCTTACAGCGATACTACATGTTAAAGGATGACAAGAAAATAAAATAGGGTAAGAAAGAATTTACAATTTTGGAGATAAGTAAAGCGTCTCAAAAAGCAAACAACTAAACTCGTTATATTCTCTTCTCGTGATAACAAATTCACTTTTCACTGCAAAAGCGAAACTAAATTTCATTGCGAATAATTTGGAGAATCAAGCGATTCCCTTCGCTTGTTAGGCACTTCTTTCCGATGTTTCAAAATGTTTTATATAAGATTTTTTGTATGAATACCTTGTTTTATATTTATGTATTATGTGTATATAAAGTTTGTGTATTATTATACAATATTTATTACAATAACTTACTAACTAATCGGTTTTTCGGAGCCTTGCGGGATAATTAGAGACGATGGCAAGAGACCCGACGGTATGACTTTGGTTCCTTGGGAGAGAGATAAAGCCCCAGTGTGGGATGCTACTTGCGTTGATACTTTGGCGGCCTCTCATCTCAAGAGTACCCCTTTTAGAGCTGGAGCGGCATCAAAGGCGGCTAAATTTAGTAAATAACGCAAATATGAGTCTTTGAGAAACGACTACATAGGTATTAATGCCACTTGCTGTAGAGACTATCGTTCCTTGTAGTCCACGTGCAGAGAAGTTCCTAAAGGAACCGTATCTACGACTGGTCGTCGCTGATTCTTTCCTCACTCAAAGGCGAAGTATAGCTATTCAGCGAGGAAATGCAGCCAGCGTTCTTGGCACTAGGTATAACGCGGGGAGCAGCACTTTTTGACAATTAAAATTTTTAGTTTTAGTTTTTCTATATAATATTTCATTTTTATAATATAATGTGTAATGAGTACTAATTTGAAATATTGTAATTTTAATTATTATTATTATTACAATAAAACACCATATAGTTAGTAATTTGATTTCATTTCTGCATAGGAGTCCGTCTGGTGTGGTACCTTACCCATTTGTGTTGCCAGATGGCAGTATTTCCACTGCTGTATTCTGGAATGGCGGGTATAGTGGTATAATTGCAAAAGGTCAGGCATTCTATCTTTACCCACAGTATTGACACTGTAAGTGGATACTGTTGCCCATAGACATTTACGTCTATCCTCGATTAAGAATCAAAATGCTGATGCGTTCTTACCCCCGAGAACTAAGATGGAATACAAAAATCTTCGTATCCATTAAAAAGGGTCTCCGGTACTCTACACTCACCATACAAAACACAGCAATATTAAACTGCTATTTTACGCTGTTGTTCTATGAGAGAGTGATCTTGCCCCAAAAGAGCCGACTCATTCATGCTACAACCATAATCTAGCTACAGCATGGCTTTACCACGTAAAAGCCATAAAAAATACAGCAGCATTATTATGCTATTTTACGCTAGTGTTTTTTGTGAGCATGTGGTCGGCTCGATCACTACAACTTCTTGCTGCAGATGTAATAAACTGGAAGCTGCAGCGTAGCTCTACTACGTACTCGTAAAATTGATGTATTAGTTTAAATCGTCTAAAGTAATAAAACCGAATATATGTTTTTTTACTTATAAAAAGTAATTTCTTATCTACAATACCGGCTACGTAATACGTAAAGAGGTCCTAGATGATATACCGCCTTAAAGTAAGAAAATCCAATTTGTTCTTGCATTAAAGACACCCAGATTTTAATCAAAGCAAAGACAAACGCCGGAAAAATGTTTGACTCCTTTGCTACCTATTACAAAAAAAAAAACATTTGATTCGAATGCGCGAAGCATCGGCAAAACAGAAAGAAATAACAGAAGAGTATCAATAGTGAAGGAGATAAAGGACGAGCAGCAATAGTAACACGTGTTATTCAGAAACAAGACAAACGTTAGGGTATTTTACCCATAAAAGAAAATTTATTATAATTAATTATCTACAAACTCAAGGTAGCCTAATTCTAAAGTTATCACCATAGTATTACGAACCAACTAAAGTCTTTTCGCCACCCCGACGCCGTATAAGAGATTACAAACAGTAGACCCTCTATTAAGTCAAGGATATCATTGTTATCTCTAACTGAACTTATAATCCTTGAAGCAACCTTAGTCTTCCTTCAGTACGCGGTTACATATGTACGTAACAATGATAATAATATGTAGAAGTGTAATCTAATATTTTACCTAAATACATAAATATTTGTATTTAGGTAAAATATTAGATTTCACTTCTACGCAGCTACTATGTTTATATTTTTAGAATTATAAACCCTCAGCGAACAACCAAAAATAAACTACGTGATGAAATTATACGTGAAACAAACTACGATATACCAGCTTTGCAGCAGCAAATAGCCGAATTTGTACCCCGCTTGCTTCCCGAACAAATACGAGTTTTTGACAAAGTATTAGGACAAATTGAATCTGGAAATGGTGCACTTTTCTTTTTAGATGCTCCTGGAGGAACTGGGAAGGCAGTTTTGTTAAATTTATTATTAGCGCAAGTACGGAAAGATAAAAAAATTGCTGTGGCCATAGCTTCCTCCTGTATAGCTGCCACGCTGCTAAGCGGGGGCCGCACTGCACAATCTGTTTTAAAATTCCCTCTAAATCTAGCCTAGGAAGAATCGCCGATCTGCAACTTTAGCAAAAATAGTGCACGAGGGATAATGCTACGACAATGCAAACTTTTAGTGTGGGGCGAAAGTACAATGTCGCATAAAAAGCTGTAGAAGCACTAAATCGAACGCTCCAGAATTTGCGCAGCAATACCGATGTAATGGGAGGAATGGTGGTTTTACTGGCTGGTGACTTTCGCCAAACTTTACCTGTCATTCATAAGGTCACATCTGCATATGAAATTAAAGCATGCCTCAAGTCGTCTATTTTATGGAAGAAGGTGACAAAATTCAGTTTAACTACGAATATGAGAGTGCATTTGTATAATGATATCAATGCTGGAAACTATGCTGACAAACTATTAAAAATTCTGCATCTCTGACTGATAATTATGCTCAGTTTCCTTTAATTAAAAAAATATCCCATTTCCATTTGGAATAAGCAGGCTATTTTCATGCTTTTCTTTACGCTGCATTTCAAAACATTTAAATAGGCTGACGAATCAATTTTGCTCAGTTTCCTTTCAATGGCTGCATCTCTGACAAATCTATAAAAGTCCCCCCAGTCCCCCGTGACCATGGATGCTGGAAAGCGCCCGAAACGTCGGAAATTAAAAATAAAAGTAAATAAAAAGTAAAAATAAACGCGATAAAATCCGTAAAAGTAGTTTTAATCATGTATAGTGTTCGCCTAAATATAAGAAATCATTAAATCTATAAAACTCAGTTTTCTTTCAATTCAAAAAGCAATGGATCGTTCATTTCCCAGTGACCATGCGGGCGAAGACGCGAATAACAGCTAGTACTAGATAAAAGAGAGAGATCCCAGCTGCTTGAACTTGACCAAATTGACGATTATCATCATCTTGGATTACCTTCTTCCAATGCTTGAGGTTTGGTTTGTATGTTTTTATTATATTTATATGTTCGTTAATTTTATTTGTTGGATGTCTCAAAATGGTGCCATAACGGTGCGGTTTTAATGTTAAAATATTCCTAGTTTTAAGAGAATTATGTATATAGAAAATAAAACTCTCTGCTAACTGTCATTATCCATGGTTAAAACAGAGGAATACTTTTTATAGAATAAACACTGTCCAGATACCGGTGATAATGAAGAAAAATATTGAAATAAAACTAGTTTTTTTTTCAAATTTTATTGCGTATATTATTATTTTTTTTATGTTCCCGAAGTTTCAAGCATTTTACAGCACCTATCATCACGGGGGGAACTGAAGTGTTCGACGTCCTAATCTCATAGGTATCCACGGCTACCTCCAGGTTATATTATATTAAACTACTTTTTTATATGATACGAGTGACAAACAAGCACACTGTCCAACTGATGGTAAGTGGATGCTGTGGCCGAGGAATAAGATGAAATGCCTTGATTGCAGTAAAACGGGTCTCCGATTCTTTACAATTACCATACAAAACATAGCAGTATTAAGCTGCTATTTTACGCTGGTATTCTGTGAGAGTGTATTTCCCCGGTCGAGCCGACCCATTCATGCTACAATCATAATATAGCTGCACCGTGGCTCTACCACGTATAAAAATTAAAATTAAATTCAAAATTTAAATATACGCCATAAAATCCGTAAAAAATAGTTTTATTTAAATTTGTAGTGTTCACATAAGAAAACGATTGACTTATGCATGTACCTGATATTTGTACTTATTCAGCATAATTAATTAACAAATCTACCATCTAAATGTAGTAATATTTAGATGTAATTTTTAAAGAAACACCTTACATTATGAAATAATACCCTTTCAATTAAAAAAGTACTAAACTCAGAGGTATTATGTTACATAAATTAAAAATATAATTTCGAATTAATAACCTGATCTTTTTTATGCGGGCGGTTATAAAACGCTATTCGCTTCTGAAATGTCCCACCGTTTATTTTTATACCCAAGAGCGATGTTTACGAGAGCATAAACCGTGGCGAGGTAATGGGCACCAACGATAAGCTACGCTCGACCGACGACATATTGCCCACCTCCAAATTTTTTTATATCACGTTCAGTGTTGTCCTTCAAATGCTGTCACTTTCAGCAGTTTTCCGTAATATATCTTGGCTTTATTTGTTTCCAGAATTATGATCGAAAGCAATAAGAAATTGAATATGGTTATTTTTATTCTGTTTTTATTGCGACATTTCTGTTGGAAATTTCGGTGTGAGATAAAGCCGATGTGCTGGAGTTTGACACATTTTTTGTGACAATTATTAACGGTCGTAGTAGTAGTATAATATGCAAGTTTTCACGTACAGTGCGGTGGAAGTAGTATTCAAGGTGGCGACTTGCGCGGGCGCCGCACTTGCGGCAATGTCAAACGTATGAAGTTGCTTGTGTGTGTTCGCGTCGAACTAGCGGCGGAGCGAGCGATTAACGTACGATTTAAAATAAGATCAACCAGTTTGAACCATCAATGGTGTATCAATGGTGGTACACCATTGATTGTTGTATCCAAAACATCTTGAAATATATTCTCTCAAGTTACTGTAAAAGGTATGGAATTAATCATACCGTTCTCTTTCTTTATTATTTCGTGCACACTAATTCTACTTTTTGTCATTTAGGTAAGATGTTTTGATTAAAAATAAAAGATCGTCGTCCGTGTTTACAACCTCTGACAACTCATTACACTCGCACAAACGCTTGGCGGCCAACATGAACACGAGTTCACCCTACACACCGCGCCCATTACCGCTCCCGCATTGCCAACTTCTACGTGAACAACCACCAACAATCAGGTGGGTTGTGTGCTCGTTTGTCAACTTAATCCATAAAAAAATGTATGTTCGGCGTTAAATCACCTACTCCGGCGACGAGAAGCAGCTCCAAAGCTGTGGAGACATCCGACTTAAATAATGATATCACCAACATAGCAATTATAAGTTTATGTCTGACCTCAAAATGAAATACAGAGTTTAAAAGCGGACGAAATGTGATGAAGTCCGTACAACATAACTCGTTAAGGCGCTAAGAAAATTCGGTTTTCACTGGGAACATAAACTGAATTGTATTTACTCGACAAGCCGGTTGACTCTCTCCGCTTGTTAGAGATTTCTTTTTGCCACGTTTCAATTTTCGCTTTGTCAGAAATGTCGGCTAACGAGGCCTTCTTTGTATATTTTGAATATGATCCGAGGTTTAAGGACTGATTTAGTAGTCACGTATCGTATAATATACATAAAATATACATAAAATAACATATAATATATATACATATATATATACAAATAATAATAACAATACATAAATAAACACTCATGTTCGTCCAGAGGGGTGGGAAAAGACTTTCATTTAACAAGATCCTGACACCTTTCTCGCCCTCTTCACATCGTAGGTTAAGTTAAGCTCTGCCCCATTTTTAATATATCGCAAATTTTGTTTGATAAACTTTTGTTAAGCTGACTATGCACAATCTACTACTTCGTCATTAATTTACTTCTGAAACATAATATTTTTAATAATAATAATAATAATAATAATGTCTTTATTTATACCTATCACATAACATAAAGTAAAACAATGTAAATCTAGTAGTACATATACAGAATTCTATTATGTGAGAAGCTGGTGCCTGAAGTAGGCATATATAAGCCTGTAGTACAAGTCACCAGGTTCCCACCCCTCGAATGCTATGACATTGAATGAAAATATTCTAGGAAAACAATAGATAGATAGATAAACAAAGGAATTCTTATATTATTTAAAATTACAGCGAAAATCCAGGATAAAATACTAATTAAGAGTGTATTATGATATAAAATGTATAAATACATATATGAATGTATATAACTATATATTTATGTGGGTGTTGTGTCTTGTCTAGATTGCGCATGCACGCACGCGTGCATGTGTGTGTGTGTGTGTGTGTGTGTGTGTGTGTGTGTGTTTGTGATTTTGGGTGTGTGTGTGTGCGTACATTATATTTATCTTGATAGGAGCGATTCCGTTAAATCATAATCTAATTTCAGTAGCCAATCATGTACGTTTTTTTTGCAATCATATTTATTTTTAGAATATATAGATAGCTTTTCATTTATTTTATTGTATAAGAATCCACCCATGTAGCAAAAGAATTTTTTTGTATATGTCTTCTTTGTTGAATATGTTGCACAAACTGTGTTTTTACGTCTAACTCCTACAAATTTATGGCGATCATAAGTAATTCCACTGTGTTGCTTCAACAAGGTATAGAGAATAAACAGCTGACGTACCGTTAGTACCTGCCAGTGTCGATAAAGAAGTTCAGTTGGATGTCTATAAGAGAAGAATCCGCAAACTTTTAAAATGGCCCTTTGTGATATTTCTACGCGCTTCATACTTGTTTTAGGAGCACCGCCCCACGAGGTGATGCAGTAAGTAAGAAGACTTTGCGCTAGGGCATAGTAGATACGTGTTAAAGCTGTCTTATCTAGCACATGGCGTACATTTTTGAATATGTATATTAATTTAGATAGTCCATTGGATAATACTTCGATATGATTTTTTAAAAGAAAGGTTGTAATCTATTATTATACCAAGATACTTAATGTTATGGACTAATTCTATTTTGTTACATTTACATGATTTTATATTAATATTTGAGAGACATTTGTGTGAGATCAGTGGTTTATTGATAATATGATCAAGGCGTTCTTTACGTATTGTGAAAGCAATATATTTGGTTTTTTCAGAATTCAAGGTAAGAGAATTACTTTGCAACCATTCATTCATCAAATCAAGCCCCATCTGGGCAGCATCCTGAACAGCTTCCCAGGAATTTGTAGAAAAAAGAAGGCATGTGTCATCAGCATATGATATTATATGTCCATAAGGAAGCTGAATAGAAGTGAGATCGTTTATATAGACGAGAAATAATGTGGGACCTAGAATGCTGCCTTGGGGCACACCGTAGGTAATTAATGCCTCGTGACTAATGTAATCTCCTTGCCGTGTAGTGGCGGTTAAGAATATCCACTACCCCATATCTTCCCGTGGGTGTCGTAAGAGGCGACAGAGGGAGACAGGCAGGAGATGGGCAGCAGCGTCTTCCTGATGACAACTGTGACGTAATAAAAAACTGCGGTTGCCAACCCGCTCGCCAAGCGTGGCAACTATGGCAAATACCCCCCAATGAACAAATACACAAACAGACGGCCCCCAGTCCCCGGCGGCCCCGCTATTCCTGGCTACGGTGGCGACCATGGTAACGGCGGGGCAGGGGGTGCTAAGAATCTCCGGTGGAGGTTCGGTTGCCACCTACGACGACTCGACCTGGCAACATATAACGCACGCACCCTGAGGACTGACGAGAAGATACTGGAGCTGGAAGAAGAGGTAGACAAGTTGCGCTGGCATATTATTGGATTATCCGAGGTCCGAAGAGAGGGGGAGGACACGGCAATCCTCGAGTCCGGCAACTTGTTCTATCACCGGGAGGGCGACCATCTGTCCCAAGGAGGTGTCGGATTTATCGTCCACAAATCTCTCGTCAACAACGTTGTAAAGATTGGGAGTGTGTCGACGAGGGTCGCGTACCTGATACTCAGAATCACCAAACGGTATTCGCTGAAGGTCATTCAGGTTTACGCACCAACCTCGGCACATCCCGATGAGGAGGTGGAGGAAATGTATGAGGATATTTCCAGAGCCATACATTCCTCCAGAACCTACTACACGGTGTTGATGGGAGACTTCAACGCAAAACTGGGCACAAGAGAAAGCGGTGAGCTGAAGGTAGGGAAATTTGGAGTAGGGCAACGGAACCGAAGGGGCCAGCAGCTGGCCGACTTTATGGAGAAAGAGGGACTCTTTATGATGAACTCTTTCTTCCAGAAGCGGCCCCACAGGAAGTGGACCTGGTCGAGCCCCGACGGTTCGACAAAAAATGAGATTGACTTCATTATGACGACCAGACGCCAACTGTTCAGTGATGTCTCAGTGATCGCAAGGGTGAAAACTGGCAGCGATCACCGAATGGTTAGAGGCACACTGAACTTAAACGTTAAGTTGGAGAGGTCTCGTCTAATGAAGTCAACGCTCCGTCCCCCTCGTGCTCTAATCCAGAATCCCGAAACCTTTCAGCTCGAGTTACGTAACCGCTTCCAGTGCCTAGAAGATTGCAATGCAGTGGACGATATGAACGACAAGCTCGTGGAAACTGTCCATGCGGTCGGAGCTAAGTTCTGTAAGACCCGCCGCAGAAGAACACAAAAACTCTCCGATCACACTCTTAATCTCATGGCTGTTAGACGGGAGATGAGGCTGCAATCGTCAACAGATTTGACAGCATACAGGCAACTGAACAGACAGATCTCCAAATGCATACGGCGAGACTTACGCAACTTTAATACTTCTCGTATTAAAGAAGCGATCGAGCGGAACCAGGGCTCCAAAGTCTTTGCCAGAGATCTGTCTGCCAGAAAGAGCCAACTGTCAAGGCTGAAGACTGAGTGTGGCAACATCGTTTCCGGGACACCTGAGATTTTGAGTGAGATTGAGAGGTTCTATGGGCAGCTGTACACATCATCGTTGGAGCCACACGCAAGTGTGAGTAACGATCCAAGAGCAAGTCTTATCCGACACTATTCCGATGATATCCCGGACGTCAGTCTAAGCGAGATTAGAATGGCTCTCCAGCACCTTAAAAACGGCAGGGCCCCAGGCGAGGATGGAATTACAGCGGAGCTTCTGAAAGCGGGTGGAACACCGGTACTTGAAGTCCTTCAGAAGCTCTTCAATTCCGTCCTCCATGGTGGCACTACTCCAGAGGCGTGGAGCAGAAGTGCGGTGGTCTTGTTCTTTAAGAAAGGCGACAACGCTCTCTTAAAGAACTACAGACCGATTTCCCTTCTGAGCCGCGTCTACGTGCTGTTTTCGAGAGTCATTACGAATCGTCTCGCACGCAGACTTGACGACTTCCAGCCTCCCGAACAAGCCGGTTTCCGAAAAGGCTTCAGTACCATAGACCACATACATACCCTGCGGCAGATTGTGCAGAAGACTGAAGAGTACAATCTGCCACTTTGCCTGGCGTATGTGGACTATGAGAAAGCCTTTGATTCCGTCGAAATTTGGGCGGTGCTACAGTCCCTTCAGCGGTGCCAAGTTGACTGTCGGTATATCGAAGTGCTGAAGTGTTTGTACAGTAGGGCTACGATGGCTATCCGAGTACAGAACCAGAGCTCGAAACCTATCCAACTGCAGAGAGGTGTAAGACAGGGTGACGTTATATCCCCGAAACTCTTCACCGCTGCATTGGAAGACGTTTTCAAGCTACTGGACTGGAAAGGATACGGTATTGACATCAATGGCGAGTACATCACTCACCTTCGATTTGCCGACGATATAGTCCTTATGGCAGAATCGCTGGAGGACTTAAGCACTATGCTCAATGACCTCAATAGTGCCTCCCAACGGATAGGTCTTAAGATGAACATGGACAAAACAAAGATCATGTTCAATGTCCATGTCACACCTATGCCGGTAGTTGTTGGGAGCACTATGCTCGAAGTTGTTGACGAATACGTTTACCTGGGACAAATAGTCCGACTAGGTAAGTCCAACTTCGACCGAGAGGTCAATCGACGGATTCAACTCGGCTGGGCAGCGTTCGGGAAATTACGGCATATCTTTTCGTCAGGTATACCTCAATCTCTAAAAACTAGATTGTACAACCAGTGCGTGTTGCCAGTGATGACTTACGGATCTGAGACGTGGTCCTTCACTGCTGGCCGTATGAGGACGCTTAAGGTCGCTCAGCGAGCTATGGAGAGGGCTATGCTCGGAGTTTCTCTGCGTGATAGACTCAGAAATGAGGATATCCGCAGTAAAACCAGAGTGACCGACATAGCCCAACGGATTAGTAAGCTGAAGTGGCAATGGGCCGGCCATATAGCTCGAAGAACCGATAATCGATGGGGAAGAAAGGTTCTCGAGTGGCAGCCTCGTACCGGTAGGCGTAGTGTAGGGCGACCCCCCACTAGATGGAGTGACGACCTGGTAAGACATGCAGGAAGTCGATGGATGCAGGTGGCTCAGGACCGTGCTTTGTGGCATTACTTGGGGGAGGCCTATGTTCAGCAGTGGACTTGTGAAGGGCTGTAATGATGATGAATGATAATGTAATCTCCGATTTTAGTACATTGTGTTCTATCACATAGATAATCTTTAAATAGAGCAAGTTGCTTTCCTCTAATACCACATAATTCCAACTTTTCTATTAGAATGCAGGTAGACACAGTGTCAAACGCCTTGGCGAGATCCAAAAATATTCCAATAACTTTATTATTTTTGTCCAAATTTTTAACTACGTAATCTGTTAAGTCGTGCACTGCTTCATCAGTGGATCTGCCCTGCCGAAAACCAAACTGGTTAGGGGATAGAAGTTTTTTACTTTCTAAGTAGTTCGTGAGTTGTTTGTTTATAATTCGTTCAATTATTTTCGAAAAACATGGAAGAATTGAGATCGGTCGATAGTTGCCGACATTTTCTCTGTCTCCAGATTTATAAATTGGATGAATAATAGACCGTTTAAAAACTTGAGGAAATACACCTTCATTAAAACAAAGATTAAACAATATTGATGTGTCACTCTTTCTTAATTTATTCGTTCTACATGATCAAACTAACAAAGTATTCATTTTATAACCTGATCACAATATCATATTGCAAATCACTCTTTTCTTTTATATTACAATTTCTCACCCTTTATTTTAATTAAGATTCAGCTATAATATACTACTTTATGATTGTTTTTCTACAGCATTTATTCTACTCTGCTGCTTTTTATGCCACACCCAACATAAACTACCATCACACATCATATGCATATTGTGCATAACTTTTGCACTATAATTCCGCTCCGCTAGTCACCGTTAGTACTAGCCCGGTCACGAAATTTTGTCTGGAGGACATTATAATATTGTTACGAGCTTGAGGTTCTTGACAATAAAAATTGCCGATAAAATTACCTAAATTAACACTTTAATTTACTTTAAGTTAAGTTAAAAACACTAATAATTAAACACACTAATTCACTTTATTCCGCTCCGAAGCTTCGCTTGTTTCGCCAAATCAACACTACTTCCCTCGCATCTTGCAGCGCCTATATATTTAAATTAGCAAAGAAATATCCAGAATGTTCAAGTAAACACGCGCAAGGTACCGAGCGTTCGAGTTTCGACTAGGCGCTGTCGGTTGAGTGATTTGTGATGTCATTTTCTCAATGCTCCCCTCGCTCTCGTTCCTGACACTAGATGGCGCTAGTGTATCGTCGATTTGAGCGCGTAACAATATTCTTCTTTTAGTGAAAAGCCTGGAGTTGTTTTGCACTAAATGAAGAATTTTATAATGTATAATGTACACTTGTCTTGTTTATTCAACGCCACTAAGTGAGAACCTGGTTTTCGGTTCTTCAAATTAAATGGACGGACCATTACCACTTTTAGCTTATTAATCCATTGGGCTATGCTAGATACTCTAGTTATACTGCCAAACAATAAAAGATTCTGGTGTAATTGTTTGCCTTTGATTCAGACTGTGATCACCGTTGTTGAGTGGCCTTCTTGTTGATTTCGTTACTATTAAAAAGTTTGTAATATACATCAATTGTAAACTTGATTGTGGTCTATATCATAATTAATGAAAATTATAACATCTTTTAAAATGGAATAAAATAATTTTACGGATTATATTCCGTATTAATTTTAAGATTTTTTGATTTATCAACGTTTCTGGCTCTTTACATTACCTTTAGTCACGGAGTACCTGAAACGTTGTAAATTAAAAATATTAAAATTAAACACGCTTTAAAATTAGTAACATTAGTTTTGTTCCACGTATAGTAGATAGATATAAAAAATCACTATGTATTGAAATGATTTTCTTCACTTGTACTGAGGTTACGAAAAATAACCATTTCTTTATTTTATATTAAAACAAATATAAATATTAAATTTTTCAGCTTGAAAATATTTACGTTAAATGCATCGTAAAGAAGAGTACAAAAAATTACGTCTGTGATGAGGTTTTCATTCCCAGAAATTATTCGATATATGTTTGTAATTTCGGACCTGGCCAACCGTACGACTTTTTATAGCAGTCGGCAGAAATATGCGGCTTAATGTAGTCGGTACGTAAAAAGCAGTCGTGTGCTGTTTCTCGTTTATGAGGCTTTTCGAGGGTTGAAATAAGGAGTGTCGGCGGGAGTGGGTACTCAGATGTCTTTTATTTTCAACGGCTCAAACTTTGTTACGTTATTTTTGAATTTTTACCAAGGATATCCGTACTGGCACAATTCCATTTTTTAAGGAACTGGCTCTTTTGATTCTTTATTGAGTATAGATAAGGGTTTATGGAGAGCATTCTCTTTTTTTTCTTTTAATAAAAGTGTCAAGCGAAAGGATTGTCCACCTGATGGTAAGTGGCTCTGCAGCCTAAAGACAGGTTTTATTAGTTTTTTTCCTCGTACAACTTCTCTCTGGAATTGTTTACCACCGGCGATTTTTCCCGACTAATACGACTTAGGGACATTCAAGAAAAGAGCTTCCTCTTTTTTAAAAGGCCGGGAATGCACCTGTAATTCCACTGGTGTCGCGGTTGTTTATGGGCGGCGGTAGTCACTTACCAGCTACCAGCAATGGTGAGCCGCGTGCTCGTTTGTCCCCTCTACTATATAAGAAAACATAATAAGGCCGAATAATACCGTTATTATGCTATTAACGAAAATATTACAAGCTTTAGTTACCCCACCAATGGAAGATTAGCGTCGAAGTAACGCGACAGCAAAGAAGTGGAACAATGTGCCAGCGTCTGTCTTTCCGTCCGAATACAATCTGGGCGTCTTCAAAGTCAGAGTGAATAGACTTTTGTTACAGTAAGATAGTGCGTTTTACAATCTAGAACATCATCACCTCTTACTACCTAGTGGGGCTGCGATCAAGCCTATTCGTCTATTTCCCCTCTATTCTATTCTTGTCTATTCTATTCTACTGGTTTATGACAGGTATATAAAAATAAGTTCTCTGTCAGTACCAAGACTGTACTGAATTGGGTAACTTTTGGTAAACATTAACTTAAGTTAAAGTATTCTATTACTGGAATCAAATTAATATAATGTAAATAAACTTATTTTCTGCCTTTTCTTTCCTTATGCATATAATATAGCACTGTAATAGCAGTTGATAATTTCGGACACTATAAGACCGTATACCACTGTTATTTTGCACAGTGGCATATACATTTATTTTATTCTATTCTAGTTTACGAGTATGAACAAAAATATTACAAGCTATAATTACATTAGTGTTCTGTGCCAATAGTTAATAATCTTATGAGTCTAATTCAATGTTCACGTGGTTTTGCAGATGTTAATGAGCGATGTAACCACTTATAATTATGTTAGCCATATGTCTCCACTTTTATACAAAAAATCTTATTGTAAACGATTTTGAAACCTTTTTGCTCGATAAAATATAAAAAACATATATATATATATATATATATATATATAATATATATATATATATATATATATGTGTGTGTGTGTGTGTGTGTGTGTGTGTGTGTGTGTGTGTGTGTGTGTGTGTGTGTCCGCGCGCGCGTGTGCGTGTGTGTGTGTGTGTGTGTAGTTTTAGCTTAGCGTAAATCTTGTACCATAGCTTGCGCTCGCTAAACTAAAATAAGGGCCACATTAAACGCGAGGCGGACGTTTGCGTGACACGGACACACGGAGCTGAGACCGACGCGACTTGAATTTTTACGATGCCACTGAGACTAATAGTAGTTTCCTTCCTTTTTATATCGTAGCCTATATTTACACTGCGTACAAACTGATAAAAAAAAAAGAAATTAAAAATTGCTTTTTATATAATATGGGTGACAAACGAATACACAGTCGATCCGAGGGTGAGGTGGATGCTATGGTCAGTAGGCAACTACATCTATCTCGGTTAGTAATCAAAATATGTGTTCTCACTTCTGTGGACTAATATTAAATACCACGTTTCAATGATAAAGATCTCCGGTTCTCTACAATCACCTCTAAAGATTCTCAGCTACTTATGTACATTTAATTTTGCATCTATGGTAGCTCAGGGGCTAAAAACCACCCGCGGTCGATCCTAGCCGGCACCAAAAAAATTATTAAATACAATATTTAGTGCTGATTATTTCTTTCCTCAGCACGGAAGGAAAATCTCGTGAAGAAACCAATGAAATTAAAATTAAGAAATATGAAATCTACTAAAACGCATTGGCGTAGCTCGGAGGACACTTCTTTCACCTTGTCCCTTTCAGAATCGAAAGAAGACCTGCGCCAGTGGCATGCATATAGGCTGTTATTTTAACGTTATTATTAAGTCACTAATATATAAACTAGCCAAATCAGTTAGAATTTATTTGTGGAATTAAGGAAATAACTCAGTTCATTAATACACCTAAGCCTTTGTACCGTCGTCGGTCGCAACTCTCTAACTTTATCTGACAGTAATAACTTATTTCGCTAATAACATAAGCCTCAACATTAACAGTTGAATAGGTCAAACGCAACAGATAATATACGGCCTTACTTATAATCGCTATTTAGCGCTCAATTGAATTAAGTATTAATTATCTCTATACCTGTCATTTCTACATCCTTTAGTGAAAAGAGAGAACAGCTTTAATCATTTCCCTAACTGAAGGCGATTTTTACGAGTAAGGCCTTATATAATGTATAATTTTTGGAATAACTTGAGACTGGCATAGATTGGATGAAATCCATTTGTGTAGCGTTAAATATAATTGAGATATTTTATTATTAAAAAAAAATACATGTGTCACTCGGGGACTGCCGCGGTAAAGCTATTGCATAGCATTTTTATCAACTTATAATTATTTATTTTATTTATGCAGTATTTTTTTTTCTTTGTTTTTCTTTCTTTGATTCAAGATTCAAGTTTTTTCTTTGATATTAATGCATATACTTTTTGAGCATAGTGACTGAAGAAAACATTATTTTTTCTTTTATTGAATTAATGAGAAGTTAATATTGTTTAAAATATTTTTATTATCTTATAATACATGTAGTTTATTCAAGAATTTTTATCATTGAAACTATAGGTTTATGATAATTAACCAGTTCTTCCGACAAACGATAATTTTCTATAAAGTCTGTGTTTATTAAACACTCTAAATTCATTGAAATAATACTAGTTTTTACGGAATTTATCGCGTATATTTAACTTTTTAAATACCCAAAAAATAGGGCATTTAAAAAGTTAAATATACGCGATAAATTCCGTAAAAACTAGTAGTCGTATTATTACAATGTGTAGTGTTCGTATAGGAAATCATTACTCTAAATTCGCGAAAGTTGCTAGCATGACGACAACTCATATATATCCAAAGAATATGCATCTTGCAGTAAGCTCTATTATTGTTTAAAATATTTTTATTATCTTACAATACATGCAACTAGTCTACACGCACATGTCTACTAGCACGCACACAAGCACCGTGCCGAAGTTTGCCGAACTGAAACGACGTTAGACGATGTTAGGTTTTGGGGTGTTAGGTTTTTTTCTTACAGAATTTCTTGATTCGGTCGCCGCGCTCAAAGCCCGCAATAAAAGCTATGCAATAGCTTAAAATCTCCAAAGTTTTAGGATAAAATATAGCCTAACTGTAATGAAACTTCACCAGAAGACAGATATAAAAACTCCCGGTATTACTCGTTGCTCGTGGAGCTTCAGTATAATTGGTTCAGTCCTTCCGAAGATAGTCTGAATAGATAGACAGACACACAGACATTAAATGGTTACTCATGCCTCAGCTGCATGTAAATAACCCCTCAGAATAATAAAAGGTAGTGATTTCGATATTGCAGACTTCAAACACTCTGTTAGTATGTTATTTTAATAAAATAAAAACACGATCTGTGGTTTATTAAAATTATAATCTGTTATTTTGCCCCCTTAAAATTATTACGATTGGTTTTAATTTTTCTGCGTAGAACCCTGACCCTTTTTGTGAAATAAAATTAGCCTAGGTTACTCCTTATATCAGCTATCTCCAGTGACGTTCAAAATTTTTATTAAACTAAGTTTATATAAAAAGGGGTTATTATAATATTAAGGAATTTATGGATGATAATAACCCCTGGGAAGGGTGATCGCTACCAAGCTATTTCTAATTTGTTTTGTACCGTTAATTGTAAACAGGATTGTAAGCTATTATTTGAAAAATAGTCCCGCTGGGTTTCTTGCTGGTGCTTCCCAGGACAGAGGTTTTTTTTGCGAACCAGTGGTAAATGAAAAAAGTAATGATTTCTTATATTTACGCGAACACTATACATTGATTAAAACTACTTTTATGGATTTTATCGCGTTTTATTTATATTAATTTTAATACCCGACGTTTCGGGTGCTTTCCAGCACCCATGGTCACGGGGGACTGAGATGACTGACGTCCCGATGTCAAAGTTAACCCGGAGCTCGACACGCTCGACTATGGCCGACTTCACTCGGTCACTGTGACGGAGGCGCAGGACCCGAAGCTTCAACGTTCCGGGAAGTCTGCAGTTTGCGATCATATTCTAGATGGCCCCAACCATTACATCAGATTTGATAGACCACAAATCCTCGCGAAAGAACATCGATTCCTACCAAGGATGATACGTGAGGCTATTGAAATTAAAAAACATCCTAATTTCAATAGAGAAGGAGGCTGGGTACTACTACCTGCTTGGAATCCTATAATTAATAAAATTAAAACTAAACCCAAGCATACCACTGCAAGACTTCAAAGTATAGTTAGTTCATTCTGCGAAGATCGGACCAAAGACAATAATTAAAAAGCTGAAGGTACTCCGGGCTAACTTTGACATCGGGACGTCTGTCACCTCAGTCCCCCGTGACCATGGGTGCTGGAAAGCATCCGAAACGTCAGGTATTAAAATTAATATAAATAAAACGCGATAAAATCCGTAAAAGTAATTTTAATCAATGAAAAAAGTGACTTTCAATTAGTTTTATTTATAATCTACATTGAATAAAAAAAGTTTCCGTTCCTGTTTCTGAAAGTCGCACCAAAATCGGTCCAGATATTTCGATGATTAGCCGAAACAAACATACAGAGAGATAAATATGTATATATATTTTTTTGTTATGAGTACAGTATATATTTTGATATACATTTAGTAAAAAGCTGTTATTTTAAAATTACAAACAGACACATGAATTTTATTTATTTGTACAAATGAATATTTTTATTACTTTTAATTTGATTTCTTACCAATAGTTTTTCAATTCACTCAAATGTCAATGCTACAAACACCAAAAAAGCAGCAGTAAACATGACATCATAGAGTATTTCGAGATTAAGTAGTTTCATTTTGAAGCTGACTTTATTTAAATATAATTCTCAGCAGTCAGTCAGATTTAGAACAGTGTCAGAGCGTTGTCAAAATGAATATCACGAGCTGACAACTGTTGTGATAAATCTAAATAAATGATTGTGTTATTCGGTGGCTGTGGTCCATGGAC
This sequence comes from Parnassius apollo, assembly GCA_907164705.1. NCBI lineage: Eukaryota > Metazoa > Arthropoda > Insecta > Lepidoptera > Papilionidae > Parnassius > Parnassius apollo. The sequence continues at coordinate 2,136,332 of CAJQZP010000458.1, forward strand.
TTCTGTTGCTTGCGGTGAAAATTTGATAAAATATAATTAACTGAGAAAATGACTTTTGGCAGTAAATAAAAATATTTTTGATTACGTTTGAGTTTGAGAGAACGTTGAGTTAGGAATCAAGAGCAGTGGCAACTAAGAGGCTAGGGGAAACTTCACAGTACACGAAATATCCGGGCTTACTTTCCGTTAGCAATGATGAATTTCATATTTTTATTGTAATTTGTAAAGCTAATTTACCACGTGCTTAGCGGTGTAGTTTTGCGCCCACGACAATTTACTCTAGTGCTAAGTTTACAATAACGCAATATAATTAAAGTCTTGAACAGATGAACACGTCTGCCTTTAATTGACACTTTCCCAAGATTACATGGCGACCCTGCCATGCGGTGAGCTGCGACAATACACGCGCACCGCCGGGCCTAGTTAAAAGGTGGAAAATAAAATTTAAGTATTACCAAATTATATAATGAAGATATTAGTGAAACAATTGACAGATAAAAAATTAATATTATAATGGAGGGGACGTAATACTGGACGTGACGAGAAAAAACAAGAATAACAGAAAAGGCCACAATATTACAAAATTTTAAAGAAAATTACAGAAAGTATTTAATAAACTAATGAAGATTAACTTAAAAGTCTGCATGTTTGCCAAGTTAGAAAAAAACATTGTTGTCATGTCCTTAACGTATTGGGATGAACTCTTGTTGCCCTAAAAACTGTTTCAGAAATGAGAGAAATGTGTGTATATAGGCCAGAACTAACTAACGTGTATTGGCGTAAAAAAATCCACAGGAGATGGGCTGCAGCATTTTCCTAGTAATAGCTCAAAGTAATAAAAACAGCGGTTGCAACCAGCCTGCCCAGCTTCACAATTATCGCGAGTAAATCTCTATTGCGCAATACATCAAGGAAGCCATTTTTCAGTACCGGAACTCACAGGCCGTAATGAGGATGACCTATTAAAATTTCACGTTGCTGACTACGTGAGGCTCCACGAGGCTATCTTTACGAAACTGCACTGCATTTTTTGGTAGAGTCACGCAGCAGCTATTTTATAGTTGTAGCACGTAGTAATGGGTCGGCTCAACCGGGGCAGGACCACCGTCTCACAGAATATCAGCGTAAAATAGCAGCGTAATGCTACTGAGTTTCGCTTGGTGAGTGTATAGTACCGGAGATCCTTTTTAATGGAATCGAGGCATACCATCTTAGTCCTCAGGGATTGCAACGCATTTGCGTTTTGATTCTAAATTGTAGATAAATCTGGATGTCTATAGGCCACAGCATCCTCTTACCATCAAGTGAATTGTGTGCTCAATTGTCACTCAGTGCCATAAAAATTTAAAAAAATAAAAATAAAAAATAAACTGCAATCTTCTCTCGCGCTAAGCTTTTACGACCTCCCACATCCTCAGATGCATAGACACCTTCATCTAATCATGATTAGGAATCAAAATGCAGATGCGTTGTCATTATTGAGGACTAACATATAATATATTTTTATTATAAAAATAAATTCCGGGTCTCCTCATGGTGCTATTTTACACTGATTGACGTGTAAAAATATATAGTCACATATAGTCTCGTATGAATGTCCTAAGAGGCGATAGTGGGAAAGAAACCAGGAAGGGGTAGAGGTGCCCTCCTTTCAACTACAAAATAAAAAACTGCGATCACTAACCCGCTTGCCAAGCGGGGCAACTATCCCCCATACCAAGCAATCTGTGGAGGAGGCCAAATATATAATAGCGGACTTTTAATGGCTTGTAACAATGGCAGTAAGTCGTGGTCATTCACTGCTGGCCGTATGAGTAAAAGATATAAAACTAACAAAAAGGGAATTAATATATTTAATAATACCACATTAAACATCTAATTAATGTTTATTTACATTGATATAAGTTCCACTAAAATGAGTCCTTATTTCGCCTGTTATGGCTTTCAGTAAAAGCTTTTAACATAAGGATCGCTATAAGCTTTACGCGCACTAACTTTCTAGTGTCTAATCATAATAAGCTTCCCCAAATACCCTTGTAAACACAGAGCAAAGCTGTGAACCTTATTGTCTATAAAATAAGAGTTACCACATTCTGACCGTATGTTAGAAGCTAACTCTTAATAAATAATAAAAATAATTAAAAACATTAAGAAGCTGCGTTAGGCTGAACATAGACTTTCCTGATAAATTTCCTCACAGGGGAAACACTTGCCATATTTGCCACGCAGTTTGTTATTTTTATTTAGCTCTTATCCGAAAGATGCTGCTGTCCGTCTCTTGTTTTGTTTCCTTCTGTCGCCTCTTACGATATCCTCTGGATAAGATAGGGTATTGGATATTCTTACACTTCCACAACGCTGAATACAAGCGTGAAATAGCAGCTTAATGCTGCTAGGTTTCTTACCGTTGTGAGTGTAGAGAAATGAAGGCCCTTTTGACAAGACATTCCATTTTAGCTTACAGCGATGACAATAAATCTGCATTTTGATTCTTAATTAAGGATACATGCAGATCTACAGGCGACAGTAGTCACTTACCATCAGATGGACTGTGTGCTCGTTTATCACACTTATACTATATAAAATATATTGTGTAAAATTTTACTGTCGATTCATTACTACATTGTCATTTAAATATGTGAAATATTTCATGCGACGCGGTAACTTACGGCGGAATACGTAAATCAAAATTAACGTTATTATTCCCAAGGGACATGCGATAAAGCCGGGAGAATTTAAGTTTTACGTCATAACCTGAATTCCAGGTTTTAAATAACTGCTATCCAATTACACTTCAATTTTATTTAAAAATTATTGAATACCTTTTGAAGTTAAAAAATAACTATCCGCGTAATTACATAAAAAGATATGTCTTACCTAGTTTGAAAAGCACCTCCCGCGCACTACCCCGTCACCACTAATCCCAGCACCACTATCCCACACCACTACGCTAGGAAAGACATATCACCGTCGATGATGCGACACGTGTTTCATCCCCTAACGAGGCATCCACATTTGAAATAGACTCTGCGGTGGCTGACCAATAAGTCATCATTGATTTAATACGCGGACCGTTATAGTTAATTTTTAATATATTTATTATAATGGATTTCCACAAAGTAACGCCTGAATCCATTAATTACTTGTTCTTGTTAAATGCTTCATCCTCAATTATTTGGCAATAATTCATATATTACAGCTTTTCAAAGTCTGCCAGCTGAACACATGCATCTTCCTCATAGGAGAGGACATTGACCTAATTATGAAGGTTGGCAGGCGGGCAGCCACGTAATAAAATAATGAAATGAAATCTTTACATAATTATATAGATAAAAATCGATTGCTGCATGTATAAAAAACTATATGTATACTCTATTGTGAAAAGTCAAACTGTGTCAAAAAAGGCACGTATGGCAATTGACAATGCTGTGTTGGTCTATGGTAGTGAAAGTTGGGTGTGGCAGAAGAAACATGAGAGTAGAATGAACGCAGTAGAAATGCGGCCGTTAAGGAGTATATTAGGGCTGAATCTGAATGACAGGGTGAGAAATTGCGTGGTAAGAGAAGAGTGTGGTTTGCAAGATGATGTTGTGACTAGGATAAAGAAAGGTATGCTTCGGTGGTTGGTCATGTGGAAGGAATGAATGAGGAAAGAGTGACAAAGAAAAT